>OX030958.1:5258625-5343625 GCA_943735955.1 Piscicola geometra | reverse complement strand
ACCCCCCCACTTTTTGGTAGTGAAGAGGTCCACTTCAATGATTTGGACCCCAAAATCACCGTCTATACTGAGTAGGACCCCCCCAAGATTTGCAGCAGATCGCTGCCCCTGCTAGAACAGGTTTGCAATGATGCGTAATCTAAAAGCTGAATAAGTTTCTTACAACATATCGTACATTTTAAAAATAATTCATTTAAAAATCTTTTAACAATAATTATAATTGTTGTCCAAAAACCTATGAAGAGTCGAAAGATGGAAAACATCTTTTCGTGTACGTTAAACTACCAAAACCAATAAAACAAACGTTAATACTCACTTTTTATATTTCATTTGAGATTTAATTTCATAATTATTTATGAAAAGTGATTAGGAACCCGGTAAAATTTTTGAACAATTTATGTTAAAAAACGCAGAATCTTGGTATAAAAAAGTTTAAACTTTTTTGTGTTGTCGATGATTTCAATGTGATAGACTTTCTTACTAAAGAATAAATAATATTACATACTACCATCTAATTTATCATTTACTTGAATTTTCATATTTTCTCAATTTATTTTCACTCCATACTTCACATGCAAAACGACAGATCATCTGTGGAATCCCAGACTATTCTATTGCTCACCATTCCGCTATTTCACCTATTTATAAAGCAGATTCACTTTGGCGTTGCTTTTTGTTCTAATTTTAACTTCAAAATGTTACTATAAATGTTTCTATTCCCAGAATTAATTACTCCTTCCCTCAAATTGAACTATTTCTATCTCAATGGGACCAAAAATTTTCAATAAACTACAGGTCGAAGTAATTTTAAGTTCAATATTTCACTATAATTGAATTTCGAGTATACTTTTTGAATTATATTTTCTTGTAGCTGGAAAGTTTATTTTAAAATAATGACTTTACATATTTTGTGTTTTAATATAAGACAAAACCCAAAATTCTGTAATTATACTATTTAAAAGCAACATTAAGACAAATAGTAAAAACATCTTAAATTACCTACAAAACAGACTTGCATATATAAATAATTTCCCCGCATGTATATCGAACGCAGAGGCTATAAAGATGGTATAGTAGGCGAGATGATAGTGCTGAGGGCTGCTGCTGTGAGGTAGGATCAGCCGGTAGAGTTTCAAGTAAAAGTTTATTTATCGATTAAAATTGTTTATCATTTTATCAAGTTATCAATTTATAGTTTTGAATTATTTGCGTATAAATATTAGTTTAGTAGTATTTGTTACAATTTTCTATAAACTAGAAGACAGACATCTCAATTAACTAATATAATATGGGCTCAAAGCATTTAAAATACCTATTAACATCATTTAATAATCTTATTTCAAGATATCTGCAACAGTGTAGTGAAGGTGCTAATGAAACCATCACAAAGCATTCTTTGAAATCGGTTTGTAATATATTTCTTCTATTAGAATTAAACTATTTTTTAAAATTGAATTTTCTAAATGAATCAAATACTAAGGTCTAAAGATAATTGTAAAAAAATTGAAAGTGGAAAATAAAAGCTTTAATACAAGTTTTTGCGCAGGTCAAAAATGGATAGGTGGTATAAGAGGGTGGAATCGAAAGAGCCAAGAGTGACTAGAGTAAGCAACATAACATGGCTTTAAGAAACAACATTTATATAGGAAAAAACATTTATTAACCAAAAACTAGGCCATTTACGATTCGCTTAACACATACAAACAAACATTTTCAGCAGTCACGTCACTCTTCAATGGTGCAGCCTCACAAGACTGTTCGGAGTTCATCCTTGGCTACCAACCTCATTAGACCGGCAGGAATTCATTCCTACTATCAAGATTCAAAAATAGAACGACCCCTTCAAAATAGAACTAGACCAGAGTACTCGCCAAGCTGCTACACGTCTTGGTCTTCAAAAACAGGCGTTGGTAGTGCTTATCAGTCTCTGAACCTTCATGACCCTTACCAAGAATCTTCTTACCTTGGTTTCAGTCACGATGCACATGAACAGATTTACTCCAAGCCATATGAATCCTACTACACAGCTCCATACAAGCCTTCTTATTCGTACAAAGCTCGGAGTCAATCCTCTTCATGCTATTCATCTCCCCAACCTATGTCCTTCACCACACCTTCTTCACGCCCCAACACCGTCTTCCAAAACTATATTTCTTCCCAATTGGGCTCCAACACCAGTCATTACGACTCTGGATTTAGCTATAACAGACAAACTTCTAAGCCTCCAGTAGAATCAAAATACAATCGGGAGCCAGTTACTTCTAAATATGTAAATTATGGAAAAATGAGCTAATGATTGAGTATAAACTATTAAAATTTTGATTGAATTTTTTAGTATTAAATTTAAATTAGATTATAATATTGGAACTTAGATATTTCGATAACTTGTTTTAAAAAACAACGATTATCACTTCTGAAAACAATATGAAGCAGCACAATTATAAAAATCAAAATTGTAAATACATTTTAAATTTTTTTCACAGAGTTATGAGCCAGTTACACGCAGAACAAGCAGCCACTACAGCACTTATCTGGATGAAATCAATAACACCAAGCCCTCCCTAAACAGAAGTCAGTCGTACCATGCAAGCCGATCCACATACCGACCTGCTTCAGAGGTGCATGTAGAAAAGCGTGAATCTCTGCATCGTCCTTACTATCCAGCGAAAAATGAAAAAAGTGTTGTAGTTAAGAACTCCTCCTACCACCCAACCACCCACAATCTTAATTACGACTACCGCAGTGACGATGTGCTTCTATCTTCTCTAACGAAGAACCTCAAGGCTTACAAACAGTCACAGACTTATGAGCATAACGAATCTTTACCAAAAGATAAAACAGTGGTAGCTGAATCAAATATTGTTTCAAGCAGGACTTCAGCACAAAGAGACCTTGGAGACAGTAGCAGACCTGCTTCGCTTTCCAGAGCCTCTATGAGAAGATCAACCACTCCCATGCACTACCAAGCAAGTATACCGCAATCCAGAAGCACTGGTTACGTAAGTTTGATGGTGCCTGAGCGGTCAAGGAGTGTGGCGATAGGAGATCAAATGAAACATCACAGTTTTATGTCCAGACCTCAGTCTGTCATGATTACCAGCACAGCAGCACCTCTCAGTCGGCCTTCTTCAATCGTTTCAAACTACAGAAATTCCTCGGTTCTCAATGATAGAAGCTCCTTCGGTTCCACTAATAGATCTTCTGTAGTGGGTGAGTTTTGAAAATAAATAATCATTATGGCGTTGTTTAACAGATGGAACAGGTGTTGAAAAATGATAATAAATACTTCAAAATTGAATCAGGGCTAAGTTCTTCTATGTTTAAAGTCGAGCCTCCAAAGAGAAGCTCTTGTGTAGAAGTGAGATAACTAAAAACCTTTTTTAAAGAAATTTTTTATTTCAATGAGTTTAAGACATTTTTTTCTTTTCAAAAAGTATATTTATTTCAATTTTCAAATAAAAACTCAAGACCAAGAAAGAGCAAAGTGAGAATCTGAGTAAAGACCCGAGAAGGAAAACGATGAGTGGTCGGGACAATCTATCGAGACATCGACAAATGATGGACCGTTACTTGATACCTTCCAGTGACAGCAGTACTTCTGACCGGTTAGATACTTACATATATTTTTATCTATTTTAGAATGTTTTCATCATTTTATAAATTAAATACTTATTATAATTCTTGGGAAAATTCTTTATATTATTTTTAACATTCAAAGAAGTTCGAATGTAGAAAAACGAAGATCAAAATCAGATAGAAGGATAAATAGGAATCAAGAAAACGATAGTGGTTATGACAGCAATGCCAGGTCTAGCCCTCCTAGAGTCAGATCTTACACCGGTTCCATATACAGAGTTAATATACCGGTTTGTCTTGATTTTTTAAAGAAAACTATATTTAACATTTAGAATGGAATGAAAAATAAAATAATTTGTATTCTTTCATTACTTTTACGCTTTTAAAATCAAAACTTTGCCTTTCTTTTGTTTTATTATACTAAATTTTCTATTGTTTATAAATATTGAGAAAAAAAATATTTTTAAACTTTGAAGAATTGTTACATTATTAACAAAATGGAATTTATTTCAACACCAGGACTCTTTTACACCAACCCTTTCGGAAACTCGCAAGAAGGCGAGAGAGGTGTTGTGCAAAGTTAGAAACGACCCCAACTACTTCTCGTTCAAATGAATAAGCAAGCATCTTCATCGGCTGTTTCATCGATGTTCAAATTATTTTTTAAGTTCGTAGTTAATCTACTATATTTATCTATTTATTGAAATTCTATGTTGATGGCATTATAATTAACTTAATTTTAAAAATGCATAGTAAGTTGCTAGTCGTTCATTAAAGTTATTTAAACAATTACTTTTTTCAAAAACACAAGAGCTCAATTAGAAAAGCCAATAAGGTTGATGAAAACTAATAAGCTAGCTTAATAGGATACGCATGAATGAGGTAAGACAACTTAAATGCCAATCTGGGTAATGAGCTAGTAAAAACGGTTCAAGTAGGAAGATTAATTCAGTCAGAAAAATGATTTTTTCCTTGAAATAGGCATCAACGCGTTAGATCCTCTGTAAAATTTTGAATTGTTAAATTAATTTTAAATGAATCAGATAACAAATATATTATAAATTTTTATTTTTTTCTTTAAGAAATTTGTTTGAGATGGTTAATGAGACAATTATAAAATATTTCTCACTTTTTTTCGGATTTGTGTCTGCTAGCGTTGTCTATGTTGATTCTATTATTTTCCAAGCTTGATAAATTAATCTTAAGACTAGTTTTGCGATGATTTACATTCAAACCTGCATCAATCGATGCTCTCACTGGGCAAAATATGTCCAAGTATGCCTAAAAGAGATATCAATAATTGGTTTTTAAATGTTGAAAATGATTAAGTATTCAGAATAATCAATATCATCAAATTTGTAATTCTATTATAAAAAAAGATTTACTTATAATTTAAATATTTCTAAATTAAATACCAATAGAATTGTTTGAAATATTATTAATAGTACACAATTTTAAAGACAAAATTTCACAAATAAAATAAATATTTATTGTATTAATTACTATGCTTCAAACTTGATTAACGGGTGAGATTGAGAAGGGAGTGAAAAGATAGTGCCAATTCGGAAGACCCAGATGAGAAATCATGATGGAGAGATAAGCCGAGAAAAAGGGACTGATTAGGTGCGTCTGAAGGGATCTGTCCAAAAAAACTATCGAACATTCTCTCTCTGGTGAGCTGACTTGTTGTTTGGTAGAGTGGATGAAAAGTAGGATACGAAACTAATCACAAATTGGGAAAAAAGATTGAAGTGTCTTAAAAATTTGACAGTCAAGAAAAATAAATGTCGAAGAAAAGTAAAAAAACCGTTTGAAACGAAAGTAAAACAACAAATAATAATGACAAAAATTACTTTGAAAAAAAAGTGGTTTTAAAAACTTAAAGCCGTGAAATCAATTTTTATTCTATAAAAATGTTTTTACAATTATTGAATTTAATGTAACTAGGTGTTTCCTGTTTCTTACCCGTTGTATAATCAGTTTTGTTGATGGCTAAGCAGACTTTGGAAAAAACAGAAGTAGAGTGCAGCTCAAATAGCTCCTGCTTTCCATTGAGACGGGCCTGGTCTTTTGGATTTTATTCATATATAATTAAGAGAGCACTTCTATTTTGTTACTCTCCATTCTATTAAGTCACACTAGATTCAAACCAATTTATTGTTTGAAACAAGTAAATATTTAAATGTAAAAAATGTTTTAATTTTTACCTTCTAAATATAATTCGTCTGGATGGAAATTTGAGTTGGAATGAAGGTGAACCTTTTGAACGTCAGAGAGCGCATTCAAAGACATATGACCCAGCGGGTGAATCGTGGAATCTATGGTTTTTTAGTTGGGTTATACAATATGAAATCTGAAATATACATCAGGAATTGACCAGTGATTTTTTCCCATAGAGATTAAACTGTAATTCATTGTTTATTTTGAGTAAAAACGTTTAAGGCTTTTTGAAGCTCCCTTGAAGTGAAATTTCATCTAAATATGTTTAAACACAAATACATTTTAAACCGCATTAAAGCATGCAACTTTTTAGTAATGATTCAAACTCAATTATTGAGTTCACCGTTGATCTTGAAACTCCACTTGAGTTCAAAACCATCGCAGAGTGAGTAGAAGGTCTTAAAGTCTTCTGGTAACATGCATCTATTTTTCTGTAAACAAATTTGAATAAAATAGTGAGTCGTAAAATTGTGTTATTAATTAATTATATGAACATTTTATGTTATGCTCGGATTTTTTTACATTTATCAGAAAGTGTTGTATTTGATGATAACAAATTAATGTGCTTTCACATTTTAAAACTAGTTTTCATAAGTTTTTATAAGCAATTTTTTATGATACTTTACTAGTAAGAACCTGCTGCCATTCGTGAAAAGAATTGACTGGAGGGTTGTATTTCAAAATCACATCCGAAATGTTTGGGTGTTTGTCTACAATGAGAAGTTAAAAAATGTAATTTTTCATTTATGAGTTTTTATTTTTACAATTATCAGTTTTTCAAGAGTATTTTAAATAGAAAAAAATGAGTTGTCTAACTATTCAACATTATTTAAAACTTAGAAGCTGAACGTTAATTTGTTAGATTAACTTATTATAATTTTAAACTTTTATAGAACTAACTAATATTGAAAATTACTTTAATGAAAAACCCCCAATAGCCTATTAAATATGATCAAAGTGTATAGAGGTCACATAGAGGTCAAAAGACAAAAGACAAACTAAGCTAGACTTTAAAAATGGGGATAAAATAATTCAGACAAACTTAAGTAGTTCAAAAGAGGTGTAAAAAAATCTTCAAGAATTTTGTTTGCAGTTTTTTCACTTGGAACGTTAAACATCAAAACCACTTTGCAAGCTTGTTTTAAAATCCGTTTCTATGGTTTTCTTGTACGCAAAGGTATGGAAACGATATATGTTATTAGTTCTTTCGTGAGATTTTAACCAAAAAAAATTATCGTCTGCAAATTTAAAAGAAGAAAATTAAATGTGTTTTTAATATAATAAATATCACAAATTTCAGAATTATAGCAAAAATAAAGAGAACATTTTTTATTACAATTTTTGTTTAATGAGCTATATCATTCTGGATTTATTTGAATTTGTTTAAAACTATTTTATTTTGAAAAATATTTCAAAATGCTTATATGACATTAGCAAGATAATAGCAGTTACATTAGCTTATTTACCTGCACGACACTTCAAATGCACTTCTTCTTTTACAGAACTCCTGTATAAAAGATTTTGTGCCGGATTCTTTGGCAATGAATCGCTAAATACTGTTTGTGGCCAAATATATTTCAAGTATAATCTTATTGATGCTAAAGCAATTTTATGAAGTTTTTTAAATGTTTGTATAATTCAGCAAACTTGTTTGGTGCAATAATTCGCTGAACTTTTATTAACGTAAAAATGTTTAAGTTCATATTCTAAATATTTTATTTAGCCACTTAATATATTAGAAAATGATTATTTTTTTAACAATTAAACAATTTTATGTTCAACTTTCATAATGCCGTTAATTCCTATAGTATAGATTGAGTGTATGGCTTTTATGACTGTCAAAGTCTTCGTGACAATATTTTCAATTTTCCAGCTTCCCAGATCAAATTGAAAATACTTTTCTAATATTATAAATTTATTTATTTATTTATTAAACAATATTTTTATATCAGTCCAATGACACATCCTGTCGTTTCTATATACTAAAACATGCTTCTGACTCGGGACAATTGTTTTATTATTCCTAAAAATTGACGTATTTTATCAGATATGAATTATCATCTTTCTGTGGAATGATTTTTTGAATATAAAAATCTCTAACTGATTACATTTTCACTTTCAAATT
Source organism: Piscicola geometra (assembly GCA_943735955.1). Classification (NCBI taxonomy): domain Eukaryota; kingdom Metazoa; phylum Annelida; class Clitellata; order Hirudinida; family Piscicolidae; genus Piscicola; species Piscicola geometra. Next base: position 5,335,704 of record OX030958.1, on the reverse strand, counting down.
TATAATTTTGGCTCCAATAAAAAAAATAGTTACAAAAAAAATTAAGTACATTTTAAACCACAATTTATTTATTACATGAACATGATAAGTTAAAAATGAGTTTATTACATTAATACTCATAAAATTACACCAAATAAATCTACTTTTTAAATTATATAACTTTATAAATATACCATTAGGTTAGTCCGCATTTTTTGATAGAAGGCATTCAAAACTAATAAATAAATGGATTAGCATAAACAGTTCACTAAACAGAAAATATATGTTTTAAAAGCCTTTTTCAATTTGTAAAGCAAAAATATTTTTTCCTAGAAAAAAGGAGATTTTAGCAACATATAAAAAATGTTAATGTTCATTGAAATTAAATTTTAAAGCTCAATTCCTATTCAAATTTTATCGTATTGTAAAAATTTCCAAGCTTATTCAGAAGAATAAAAATATGAAAGGTAGTCTCATAAACCTTAATAATTTTTTTTAATTAAACTTTTATGCAGTATTCGAACACAACATTGAGACCGAAAAATGCATAATTCCTATAGTTTTAGTGAACTTAAAATCACGGGCAGTGAACAGAAAACTAATGAAAAGTCATTTCGGAAAAGAAGCCTCTTGACCTCTTATTTGCTCCAGTTCAATGATGGTGCTGATGATGATAATATTCTCAAAAGGTTTTATAGACGGCTTAAATAATGTTGAAAAAAGTTTTAGTTGACGTTATAAAGTAACCACCTTCTTAATTTAATGATCATTTTAGCGAGATTTTTTTCAAAGGAAAAAATAAAGTGTGACTGAAAGAATAAAGAATTCATAAAACAGAAGTCTATGGTGAATAGAAAACACTAGCATTTGAATGAAGGTCTATTGTTATAGAATCATTGTCATTTTCCGATTCAGCGATCAGCATGATTCATCACGACTTTCTATTTATAGTTATCTTCGTCACGTTTGCTTATCACGCTCGTCAAGCTCCAAAGTGTACACATACACACGTCTCAAGTCTCCACAAGGATATACTAAAATAATTACTGATTAATAAACTGTTATTTATTCAATGAATTATTCTTTTCAGATAAAAAATCTGTTATTAGGCAGATTAAATTGATATATTTAGCTTAATAAAGAGATTTTTTATATATTTATAAATATAAACATATGAAGTCTTTATAGAGAATACCCCGGGTCAACAGTAATTTGATTTCCTTATGTCTCAAGTCTTATTTTTACTTTTTAAATACTGATAAAAATTTTAAAAATTCAGTGATTTCACGACCAGTTTATAAAACTATATAAGACTATACAAATCCTTCTATGAACACCAAATAATTCACCTAATAGGCCCCAAATTATCTGTTGAAAAAGTCGTGTCACTTCAATCACGATACTTAATGTGTATACTTCTATGAATGTATACGCGAAAGTACCTATTTAGTTTCATATGCAGTCGATATAAAGGCTAGATGTGACAATGAGTAAACATAATTGACGATTGATAACTATTGAAAAAAGTTTAAATAGAACTGCTGAATATTCTTGATGAAGTTACTTGGCTTTTCATATTTAATAACTTGAGACCCTTGAAAAAGAGATCATCAACTTTTAGTTGAAAATATTCTATCATATTTTTTAGTGATATTCTTTTCAAATTAAAGTGTAGAAACAACATTCAAGTAGGTGCACCCTAAAAAGATCTCCCACCTAATACATCTTCTGAAACCATGTTGCACTCTCCAGCCTTCAGTTTTTCCGACTCGTTTGTTTCTTCTTCTTTTCCTTTTTCTACCAAATCTTCAATCTCACTGTCACCCACTCACTCAAAAAAATCCTCACCTCATGCATCCTCTTCATCACCTCTTCAATCATTCAACACTTCTGGGCAGCCTCCGTCAATCCACGTTATGAATTCATTTATGACTTCATTCAAGTCATGGGATAGTCAACAGCAGATGATGGTAGTGATGACGCTTATCACCACAATGGAAGCTAGTCATGTGAGTAGCATTCGTGGAATTAAACGAATTAAAAACTATGGATTCAAAAAAACTATTTTATTTTATTATGTTATATTTTTGTATGTTTGATAAAATAATAAAAATTGAATCTTTCATGAAATTAAAAAATATATCATTAAAATTATTTTTTTAAATTCTTTCAGGCTTTTTTGCTTGTGCTTGTCGAATACTTGGAAAAACTGAATATTGCAAAAAACAAACAAGAAGAAAACAAAATAATCATGAGTAATATGAGTAGTGAAAATTGTCAAAACAACGAAAAAGAAATAGTAAAAAATTTGCATAAAATTAGAAAAGACCATTCTATACAAGTTATCTTGAATATGCCAACAAACTCTTCAATTTCAGAAAAAGAAAATGAGAGTGTAGATGCGCAAAGTTCTTTTTTTAAATCTGTCGAACATAATTTAATAAGACCAGCTTCCAATGAATCTAACGAAAAAAACATCTATGAAAATTGTTTTAATAATAGAAGAAAATCGTCTAATTACAATTATTCACAAAACAAGCAAATTCAAGAATCAACGGGTGACAGTCAGCCTCCGAGCATCCTCCTTAAAAGTTCATCGTTGAAATGTAAGTGCATAAACTCATTGAATGTTTATTTACTATTTAAACTAAATTATTTTTTGAAGATTTTTCTATATTTAATATTTTTTCCATTAAAAAAGTAAGAAAGAAATGTTAATATTTATTAGTAAAAAAGAATATTCAAAATATTATCTGAACTACTTTTATTGGTGGAGATAGTGATTTTTTGGCGGTGATTGTCATGGTGGTATGGGTGAGATTGGATTATTGAGGTTGCTTGTTTTTTTATATTTAAATTGATATATATACATGTATTGGTAGTGGTCTAAAAACCGCTTTTTTAACAAATTTATTTGAAAAGCGCTTTTGAATTAGATAAAAAGCGCTATATAAATGCCTGTGATTAATTGATTGATTGAACTACAGAAAAAAATATAACGACAGACATATTATCAAGCAAACGATCAAAAGTTAATCCAGAGACGCTATAAGCTTAAGAGGCTTTCTAATGGCTATTTTATAGTTTTCCAAAGTAAACAGTTTTGAAAAATTATCTTACAAAGTTTAAAAAAAAAAGAAAAAAAGCAAAAAATCCTAGAAATAGAGAATCAATTAAATCAGAAACACAAAACATTAATTGGAAAAAACTTTATAAAATTTCTAAATCATAAAACCAATTTTTGAAAAATATATTTTTATTTATTTTATTTAAACAGGTCAGTTGCCAAGCAAGACACGACACAAGCAACTTAGCAGAACATTATCTCTGGTGCCTGGTTGGAGGCTTGAGCGTGGTTTGCTGGAAATTCCAAATTTCACTGATGAAAAAAGTTTCATGGATAGTAGAAAAATAAATGAGAAAATTAGTTTTTATAAAAGTGTTAAGATACCAAGAGAGAATCGCTCTGGCGATGCAAGTCAGATGAGTTTGACTGAGTCAACAGATGCTGAAAGAAAAGGTTATTTTGAAGCAAGAAAAGAGGAAGAGGAAGAAAACTACAAAATTTTTTGTAGTTCATACTCTTCCATTTCGATTCCACACAATGATAACAACGAACTTGGACGAAAATCCTCCAGCTATGATGGCTACGACGAGGATGATTTAGGTGCGATCTCTAAAAAAGATAGTTTTGAAGAAGAGCAGAATTCAATTCCAATTGAGTCGAGTTCTTCTTCCCTCGACAGTAACTTATCAAAGGATGACGTGCGGGTGACGTTTGGAAGGGGAAACAATCAATGGCCTGTCGGTAGGTGGAGAAAAGAGCTAATGATTTATTGTTTAAAAAAAGTAAATTTTGATTTTTTAAAGTTATAGATGGTTTCAACTTTAAAAGATTATTTGCATAATTTTCCACCTAGGCGCCTTACATCGATAAAAGCGTGTCATATCCATTAAAATCACATAAAAATTTTCATAATTTCTATTAAGATAATTGTATTACATAACCTTAACAACACTATAACAGCTTTGCATTTTTGGCTTAGACATCTTCGACTACACAAGTACATTCCATTGCTACAACATTTCTCCTATTCCACTCTCGTTTCTCTTTCAAGCCAGAATCTTCTGGACATGGTAGGTAATCTGTTTTGATAAGCCGCATAGTTTTCAAAATATTATTTGTAAGACGTAATATATTCACATTATTATTTTCATTGTTAGTGTCATAACAGATTTAAACATTTATTTATTTATTAAACTTCGTGATTTAAAAATAAAATAAATAAAATAATATATGACTCATTATACTCTTTTATTTTTTATGTTTTCATATTATTAATGAGGTCTCTACTATTATTATTTAAAAAAACTCTTTCAACTTTAAAAAAGATAAATAAATAATTTATGAAACTTTTAGGGATTAACAAAAGGAGCCACGGATAGACTTGTTTTAAATATAAAAGTATTAAAAGAAAGAAAAGAAAAGGTTGAATCTATTAGAAAGGTTGGAAATTTTTCTAAATTATTTTAAAAGATGTTGAAACAATTACTTCACCAATCTTAAAGTTATTTCGATTAAAACATCTTTTTTTACATACAAAGACACACACACACACACACACACACACACACACACACACACACACACACACACACACACACACACACACACACACACACACACACACACACACACACACACACACACACACACACACACACACACACACACACACACACACACACACACACACACACACACACACACACACACACACACACACACACACACACACACACACACACACACACACACACACACACACACACACACACACACACACACACACACACACACACACACACACACACACACACACACACACACACACACACACACACACACACACACACACACACACACACACACACACACACACACACACACACACACACACACACACACACACACACACACACACACACACACACACACACACACACACACACAAACACACATACCAGGAATTGGAACAGCATCCAGAAGATCTGAATCGTTTGATTGTTGACCTTTTAAACGTTTTTAAAACACCCCTTTTTATGCATAATAACAACAACAAATGTAAAAAAATTAACAATAGCGTCAATGGTCTCGAGAAAGACTTAATTTTTGACTTATCATGTGGCAAAAATGACGTAGGCTGTAAGGAGAGGAAGGATTCAGTGTATAATGATGAAAAAAATTGTGCTGTGCTGGATGAACCGCATGACTGTTGCATGAAGCTGGATCACGAGCTGCTTGAGATGCTGATTGAGGCTGTCACAACAAGTTCGTACGAGCGTCAGCATTTTACAAATTTATTTATAATTCAAAATATCATTTATTTAACATATATTCAAAAATCTTTTCCATTTTCAGTGGCTTCTTTAGTCTTGTCAAGCAACAACGAAGCACAGTCTGCTATAGAAGGAAGACTAGCATTGTTTAGCAACCTTCTGGTCACTGCCCTCAAGAATCCGTCCTTAGATCTCTGCTCGCAAAGTGCTCTTACTGCGTTGAAACAACAAATCAACAAAAGAATAAATCTTCTGTCTGTCGAAAAATCCAGGTTTGTGTTGAGATTGATTCATGGGTTTCAACGTATTTTCGTTTAGGTCACCATTGTATAACAAAAGATATTTGTTATTTTGTAGTTCAGGGTTTTGAAGAAATTAACTTAAAGCTGGTATTTTATTTCATAACTCTTTTAATACATTATTCTATATCGACTTCTATTTCAAAAGTTATTCGAAGATCATAAATCTGAGTATTAAGTTATGTATTGAACTGCTTTTTTTGTTTTTTAATTTTATACGTTAGCAGTCTATAAAAAATCGATAAAAATGATTAATCAACACAGATTATATTTAGAAGTTTTTAAACGCCTATTTTTTAGAAACAATTAAGCCTATTTTCACACGCTTGTATTGCTTAAGTCTTTTTAATTACCCTAAACGTTTAGAAAGAACTGTAGAACTATAAAAACAAAATAAACATCAGGAGGTTACTATTCACGCAAGCATATTTCGCAGGTGAACACACATCGCAAATCCCATGCATCGAGTAATTTTAAGCATCGATCCAGGCCTGCTATAAATCTAGCTAGTTTCTTTTCTCCAATTATTGAACTCTGTAGCATGGAGTAGCAGTTGTTAGGCTTATCTCTCTAGGTCGACAATGTGTTCGAAAGGCCGTGGTGTTGGGAGATTACGTTCTACATTGCTACTCACAGTCCGATCCTGCAACAATAGAACCTTTGGCATGATATACTCCCGAGTGCTTCCAATTAAACTCCCCAAATGTGTTTTCACTAAAACTTTAATAAGAAGCTTAAATTTATTTTTTCGCAACCCTGTAATGCGATAGGCCCAAACTATTCTGGATTTTTTTGTTTTTTTAAGTGGTAATTTTTAATTATGTACTAAAATGTTAATTTTTTGATTTATTGCTAACCCCATAGAGCAAGCATAATTGAAACTTAAAAAATAGTGTTAAGATTTTAATTAAAAAACAAACAAAAAATTACTTTATCGTATACATAAACAACACAGATATTTTATATATCAATACATTTTTATTTTCGAAATTTACATTAAGTAAAAAATATTATTAAAAGAATTATTCTAAAAATAGTTTATATTATTGATTAATACCAGACTAAAAAGTTATTTTTCTATGTTTTTAGCATTGATTTTTTAATTTAAACTTTTTATCCTTAGGTATGTTTGCAAAATTGTGAAAAAAATTCAATTAAAGAATTTTTATAATTTTTTTAAATTTATATATTAAGTATGTTGCAATTTAGAATATTATTTTGCTTCAAAGTTTAACAGTTTTTTTATATCTAGTCAACTGATTTTTAAAATTAGCTCTGATGGATTAAACCTGTATTTGATAATCTTGTTTTAATACAATCAATATTTGTATCTTTCAGTGGACATTAAACCTAGAAAATCCATTATAATATTTGAAACTTAGATTTTGTTCTTTTGCGTTAAATTTATAAATTTCAGTTTTTATAAGGTTTTTATTTTTTTAGCATGAGACTAAAATTAGAATGATACTGATAATAAGAATAAGAATGTGCAAAAAATTCATTATTTTGAAATGTATCGCTGTTTCAACTATTCAAATAACTTCTAAAATTTTAAATGCTCTTTATCTTTATTTCAGAAAAAATTCAAAACAGTTGAAAAAATCCTTCAGCTACAACTACTTTTCCAACAACAGCCCTTCTTCCACCAACGGCACCAACAACAATCTTTCCCACCAGCCTCTAGCTAGAAGACAGACAACTACAACCCTCACGAAGCCAACATTGGCTAGTTTTCTTCATCAATTATTACCACAAAAAAATACGCCCACGAGCACTCAGCAAGACGTGCAACAACAGCAACAAACTCATTTCCACAAACAATTGCAATGCAAACTTAACACAAAGCATTCAGTTCAAACGAAAATATTTGAACTGCAAAAATATGGTTTTGAAATTCCGCATCTAATCACTGCAGAGCCAAATAATAATATAAACAGAAACAACATCGAAAATAATAGCTGGAAAAACGACAAAATATCAAATGAAGTTTGCAATAAAATCACATTGAACCAAAGGGCGATTAAAACAAATAATCAGATTAGCAGTAAAAGTTTTGATAACAGTTTTTATAAAAATCCTGCTGATAGAAATGAAAGCTTCAACAAAATAATAGAGAATAAATGGCATGATAAACATTTCAACAGCAACTACATCAAGAATAACTCGACGAATATTCTTTTAGCTGATACTACAAAAACATGGGAGAAGAGTATGAAAAAGAGTGAAGATTATGGACATAGCAATATCTTTCAAGCGGACCACTGGCATTCCATGGTGGGTTTACTCATTTCAACATTGCTTCGTTTCAGTTAGAAAAATAAATTTAATTACAAAAAAAATAGATTATAGAAGGATATTAATAATATATATGTTAGTAAAAAACAAGTTAAGGGCAAAATTTAAAAAACATTATTTTATCTTTAAATGTTTTGATTTGAGGTTTTGACGCTTGTTAGGGCTTACGCCACGTCAATAAAAATCGTCGTTGTATTGTATTTTAACTGATTTTATATGAATAGATTTCATTAGAATACTTTTAGCATTAAGTTCCAGGGATAGATATATACCGATGAAAACTCCTTCAGCATCGAATAAATTACCCTTCTTGTTTGTTCTTCACTTTTGTCCATTGGCTTTTTATCTTTTTGTTTGTATGTTCTTCATAAACAAACTTCTATGAATCTTTCTTCCTCCGACATCAATCAATCTACCTACAAATTCATCCATTCATCCTTCAACTTAGTCATCTACTTAACAATTTTCACATTTTGCTCGTTATATTATCTTTTCATTCATCATTCATTCTTTTTTTTATTTGCTTATTCATTCATTATCTTTTTCATTTGTTTATTAATTTATCATTTTTATAATTCATCTATTCCTCAACCTTTCCACAGCTCGGCAGATCATCTTCGGCCCCATCGCATGCACCTCCAGAGAGAATGATCAATGCCAACCTCCACACCCTGGCAGGTTCCAATTGCTTACTCAAGCTCCCATTTCATTTTCTTTTATTTTTCTTTTAAATATATTCATTAAATATTTATATAATTACTTTGAATTTAGTCTCATAGACTTGTGTGAGATACTGTAATTCTATTGATGCATTACACCATTAAATATGAACGCATTAGTTCATAGGCCTTCCACTTCCACACAATCGTTGAATGCCCGTTTTATGACCTTTTTCAATCACAAAGAGCTGTTAAAACTTACTTCGATCATTGCGTCTGTTTATAGCTTGAATAAATAAATATTTTTCTTGCTTAATGAAAATGAAATTAAACTTTATTTTCAGAGTTTTGGTGATCTGACAGAACTTTGACTAAGGTTGGGCTATCCTGCACTCGAAGACTGAAGCCTGAAATAAAATGTTTTTAATTTAAATAATCATAACTAACAAAAGTAAAAAAAATTATGAACCAATAAGAAAACGTGCCATAATTATAAGTGGCACCTCTAGAAAAGAAAAAACACAAACGATAGGAATGCGTATGGGTAGAGAAGGTTGAATTGTTAAAATATAAATGCTTTCTAGGAAAGCCACAAAAAGAGAAACTTAAAATAAAAAAATAAAAAAGATGAAGAAGGCTGGAGAAGGATGGAAAGGGAGAGGGGATATATAAATGTGATGATTTCCAACAGAAGTTTGGAAAAGTTTTAAAATCGTATCTACTCCACGCGTCGATGCTTTGGAAAGTTTATTTCACAAGTCTGGATTAACTAGTAGTTATTAGACATTTTAAAATAGTTTTTTATGTATATTTATATTTTTTGTCGTTTTTCCCGTTGATTCTGATTTGTTAAAAACTTAAAAAAAACAATAATATTGCTACTAAAACCTCTTAAGCTTTTATGCTTTTTCAAAATAAAAAATGACGAGTTTTTTTATGAAAAATAATTGACACTTAATTAAGTTGAAGAAATATTATAAATCATCAAGCATTTAATTGAACGAACATCAATAAATCTTTCCACAGTCAGTTTTCAGGTTGGTTACCAGTTTCATATACTTTTTATATAGTGGTATTGATGGTTTAGATCAAATAAGCATATTATATACTTTTTTATATCAGCTCAAAAATTCAATCAAGATGAGATATAATGAAACAAAAAAAGATGTATCTTTAATAAAATTATAACACTATTTCAAAATACTTATGATTGATATTTTAAAGTTTTGCAATCAAATCATAATTTCAAAGTTTTAAGAAACAAATAATTTTTTAAGATACTTAAACGTCTTTAAACGCGATGTCTTAATTTACTTATTTAAAAAAGAAATATAATTAAATACGCAATTAATTTATTTTTTCAATATAACGTTTCCCAGGCGGTTAGAAAGCGAGTTTAATTGGTTCTGTATCTCCGAAGCTATGTGCTGCCTACTTACCGTGAGATAATCGTTTCATAGGCAGGCTGGAACAATTCAATAAGTTGGAAGTAGGAGATAAACAAATGGTTTATTGATAAATAGAAACTATTGGAAATCTTATACAAAATAAAAACTTTGAAAGTACAAAAAGACACTAGCTAAAAATATTTAAAATAGGAAGTAGTCTTATAAATGCATCATATTTCTAGGTGAGTTCTAGACACATTCAATTTTACAGAAAACTATTAGGCCTACGACGATTTTGTCTAAGTCAATACAGCCTGGATGATTCAGTAGGTGGACGATTCAGCCTATGATTTTTAATCAAGGGACGATTTAACCCATATAAATGAACGTTTACATTAATCAGTTAATAAACTTTCACAGTCAGCGAACTAATAACAAAAATAATACAGGTTTTCAAAAAACCGATTTAGATGTAAAATTTGGGGGGAAAATGTTTTATCGATTTTTGGAAAATAAATTAAAACGCCACAAAAAAGCCTTTTGAAAAAATAAAAAACGAATTTTTCAAGTTTTATTATTTTCAACCTTATATAACTTTCGCAAAATTCATATATTGCTTGTATAACGCATCATTCAGTCATGGAATGTTGAAACATAAAAGATTTAGAACATTTCAAAGTGAAAATTTTAAAATATTACAAATAGAAACAAAAAATGTGATTTAAAAAAAAGAATAGCTGGTGTGCTGTACCACGCTCAACTCTCCAGGGATGCAATTGAAGCAAAGATAACACTGCTTCTGATATGTCGATAGAATCTAGAGCTGAAAATAATGAAATCTATATTTATTATATAAAGAATTCGATGGTGGTGATGGGATAAGAAGGCATGAATGCATATGCATTACTGTTTTAAATCAATCCACACAATATATATATATTTATATTTATTTATAAAGAATTATACAAAGTATGTATACCTATTTTAGTTTGATGAAATAATTCATTCTTTTGGTTTTTCGATAACTATTTTAACTCGACGGGAGATTGGTACCGGGGTATTTTTCCAAACACTTATGTACAAGCACTTGTCAGCCTTGCATCTACTAGTGCGATTGCCATACAACATTCACCGAGAAATGTATTACCCGTGAAGTGGAATTGAAATTACATAGATAAGAAATTCTTGTATGAAGAAAAGTTGTATAAAACTCTTAATGATAGAATTTTAAATCATATGATGGCTCATTTAAATTCTTTAGTTAGTTGTAAACATCTTGTGAGAGTGAGTTATAGAAAGCTTTTAGGTACTGATGTTTGTCCCGGTATTTCAAGGGCCTTCATAAAGCTAACTCAAAATTGAAAGTTCTTGTTTCCAATATTTTATTTAAAATTCTTTTGCTATTTGTTTATTTAAAAATATATTCTTTTAAAACCATGTCTCTTTAAATATGCAACGGTATAAAAACTTTTAAAAAATCATCAAAAAACTCAATTCAAATGTATATTTTGAAAAATGAGTAATTCTAAAAGGTTGATGGCTTTTCGGTCAAAGACAGGTTTAAATTTTTTAACTGTTTCATAGCTGCTTATTTAAATTAATTTTAGATTAATTCCAGCGAAATTGAAATGAAAAATATTTTTCAAGATTTTTTAAAGGGTAAAAAACATAAACAAATTTTTTTCTAGAAATTCTATGAAAATCAATAAAAGTTTTTGAAAGAATATCATTAGGCCGTAAACCATGTTGAAGCATGCTAATTCAAATGTTCGAATGAGTCCTTCATTATAAGCTAAACGTTCTTCTCACAGCTATGAAACCAGACCCCAAGTGATAAACATGACATCAACTGGTCTGCTGGGTGCTGATACACGCATCCATCAACATCACCGTCTTCATCATCGCCATCACTTTCATCATTATCATCAGCATCATCTGCATCATCTCTTTCCATTAATCATTTTCTTCTTCCTCTTCATCCTTCCTCTGCTCACCAACGCTGAAATTGAAGATGAGGTAACTTTTGGTGGTGGTGGTGATGATGATGGTTATGATGATGATGATAAAATGAATTTTAATGAAAAAATGATGAACCTAGGATGATGATGATTGTAAGAATACTCAGTTTAAACCGACAATTCAATTTTCCATATACATATCATCCTATAATAATGATAATAACCATGCTAATAATCATTCTTGAAATCCTAGTAATATATTGAAAAGTTTTCCAATCTTATATCATGAGAGAACATAGCTGGTTTGGTACCATTGGGATTTTAACATGTAATATCAACTCATTGTCTTAAAACGATATAATAAAAGCATAAAAACGAAAAAAATAATAAGTTGAAAAAAAAGTAAAAATTGCTGTTAAGTTAAATGACTTGAAGCCTCATATTTATATATAGATTTATTCACATTTATTTATATGTACCAAGAAAAATAATGTGATATATTTTTATGGGTTTGTATGAAGTATTTTTTCCAGAAAAAAAATTTAAACGAATGGAATGTTACGGATTAGATACCCTCATCAACATTAACCTTGTTACCATTGTTATTTTCATCCTCAGAATCATAAAATAATCACATTTTGTCCCATTTTAAGCATTAACAATACTCTTCTTCAATATATAAAAGTAAAAATAAAAATAAAATAAAAATAATTTTTTTCAAAAGTAAAAATACTTTGATTTTTTAAATTCATATTTATAAAACTTTAAAAAAATTAAATTATATTAAAAAGTAAGTAATATATTTATTCTGTTTTTAGGTCATTACGACTTCAGACAACTTCCTTCCATGAATAATACTACATTCATTTTTTGAGTTTTTATGCTTCAAAATTTTATTTTTTATCATCCTTAGCACGAAGGAGTTTTCAGCTTGTTACTACATTAATCATTGAGTTTTCTATATATTTTATTTTCTACTTTTTTCTTTTTTTCCATTTTTCACTTGTAGGCGTTTGCTAGACTTTTCCAAGATTGGCTAGACAAAATGCTAATTGGCGACAATAATATACAAAAAATATAAAAATCTGTTATTTTACTTTAGTTTTTGTCAGTAACTGTCTTTTTGTTCAAGCCGATCAAAATTATGTACTTATACGAAGAATTTGGAAAAAGTTAGTTTAAAAAAGGTTGGATTACACGAGCTCTGTAATAGACCATCAAGAAGCTTCAACCGGTACCAGCAATTATTTATAATAGCACACTTAAACACCCGGAAACCTTTTCAAACATCACTAGACTAAGATAGTCATACAAAAATATACTTTTGAAGTAGTCAGGAAAGTAAACACTTGCAGCCAATTGATTGATATTGTAATAATGCTTAATGCGCATTTTTGAATATCAAATCTATGTTTGTTTAGAAAATCTTACAAATTCAACAAAGTATAATTGGAAAAACAAGAATAAAGAATAGAACCGCAAAAAAAACATTTGTGAAACTGACGACACTGTTTTCAGCTGTTAAGAATATTTTTTTCAATCACTTACGCTTTCAAGTACATACCATCTACCGCCAGTATTTACAAGTAATGATAGTTTTATCTATTTTTATAGATAAGAAATAGGCCCAAATGATTTTTATTGTAACAAGTATTGTTGGAAAATAAACTCGATTCATAAAGCACAATTTTTTTTTAAATAAAAAAAGCTGATTTGAAAAACTTGAGTATTTTTCAATTCCTTCAAGATAAGATTTTCACCAATAATAAAAATTTAAACTTATTTTTTATAGTTTGGTAAGAAAATTTGTTGTAAGTTAACTTGTATGTACCACAACATTAAAACTAGGCAAATAAGAAATAATGATAGAGGGTAGAAAAAGTATGATTGATGTTATGTTTTAAAATGCGCATTTTGAACCAGAATTGAAAGCTCATAATAGAGTTGTTTTGTGAAAACAGTTTTAGCATATATTTCAAGTACGTTAAGTGATTTTGTTTGTTTAGGTATGCAGTTGTATATTTGAGTCTTTTTTTGTAAAAATCTGCACAAATATGCATTTTAAAGTTTTGTGTGCACGCGCCTTATTTATATCATTGTTTTATCTATTGCCTGAGGCCTTTTTCATGAGCGGCATCAAAAGGGCGCATCTTAAGCCAATTTGTATCAAACTTAAAAAATTAAAAGTTGAAACCGATTTATTATCTACACTTCAGTTTTTAAACAACAATACTTTTTTTCAATTGTTATATAACTCATGAAACCGTTTAAAAAGAAACGGTTAAACTAATAAATAACTAAGTCTCCAAAATATGTTAAGATGCTTTTTAATTTTTAAAAATACTCTGATCGACCTAGTCTGTCATTTGAAAGCGATGTTCTGCCATTGTTCTATGTTGAGGTCTGAGTGCTGATTGAGGTGATTTTATTAAGGCAACCTAAGAACGAGTAATAGGATTTATAGATGTATCTGTAACATTGAAAAATACCTCAATCACCTTACACAACATTTTTTCTATCATTTTTATAAAAAATAGCTAATTTTTTTGGCTTAGAATTAACTTGGTTGAGACTTAAGTAGCCCATGCTGGCATTCAAAATTTTTAAAATGTTGATTTCATAGTAATGACGAATAAATAAATAAATAAATAAAAATTATGATAGTTAAAATAATTCTTGAATAACTCTTAAAAAACATTCTAGTTTTGATACAATTTATTCACTCGTTGAGTTATTAAACGCAATAGTTTTTATTAAATTGGTTGGACGATTTTCCATTAAGTCTCTCACTTATTATTTAAGTTCATCCTTTGAAAATTATATTAATTTTTCAAAAAGACCAATTGATCAATAACTAATTTACTTAATCATTCGATAATTTAACGATTATTAAATCAGTCATCAAAATCATTTAGATAATGTATTTGTATGTTTTTTTTGTATTTTATTTTTATGACCGTGATTTAAAACCTACCTTGGGTTTTTTCAGTTTGACGTATTTACCTTTTTATTCAACCTTGAATTTCTTAGGTTGTTTATAATGTGTGACGTTATTACAATAAAATGTTATTTTCTTACATTTTTATTTTATTCTTTTATAATTTTTCAAAAACTCGTTAAAGAAATTTCTTATATTTTTATAAGATTGAGTTTTTTAAATAAAAATGAATAAACATATGTTCTCTTTTAAAGTGATTAATAGATTCATTTTTTAATTTAATCAGTCATTCACATACAGTTTAAAAATAAGCTAAAACTTTTGGAATGGCAATAAATCCAATATTATGGCTCAGTCACCCTTTCATATTCCACCACATCTTACGCAGTGCATAATACGCATGTTTACTTCCATATTTACCTGACGTCCAGAATCTGGCTGATAAGGCCACTATTTATTGTCGAGCCTGTCATGAATCGCTAAGCAGAACATTTTTCACTTTTTTTGCGTTTTTATTAAATTATTAAATAAATAAAAACTTCTTTTTGAATTTAGATTTTTTCTTTTAAAACATTTTAAAACATCCAAACTGGTTCTTCTTAACCTAGAAACCAATTCATCAATGAACATATTTTAAAGCGTCAAAAATTTTTTTTTCTTTGATGGCTGTTTGAAAGCACGCTTATTTAAAATATAGAACGTAAAAAAGCCAAATATAATCGTTTGAGTGAATTCAATTTTAAGCAAATTTGAAATATTAAACTTATTTTTTTCTAAAGTGGAGCTAAATTTTGTTTTGGTTTTTCCAAATGTTTTAATTAGAAACTTTTTAATTAAATGTTTGATAAAAATACCTTTATTTGAATATTTATCACTTGGGAAAGTGCGATGGTGGTTTATGACGTGAGAGTTTCATCAATTATTCGATATTAAGTGAATTTGGGAGTATAAAAACATCTAGAAGGAATTAAAGGATTTTCATCGAGTATAAATCATATATTGTATTGATAGTTTCATATACTTTTTAATTGCTGAAGAGTTCTGAATACGAATAACATCAAAAAAACAAAAATTCGACACAATCAATCATGTATGTTTTATAAAAAGCATAAGTAAGAAGCATGAAATAAAATACAATAAACTAAGTTTTAAGTGCTTCAAAATTTCGATGTTAAATCAAACTATTCAAAATTATGTATACAATTTTTTATATAATTAGTAATTAATATTTTTCATTATCATCTTTTTACAACATACCTGGATGCTCTTATTCAACGATGCATGCCTATAATCTCCAAAACACGTCCGTTTGTTTCCTAATCACAACAACAGCACACAAAGATCCATTTCCTGGTTTTGGTTTAAAAGATGTTCTAACATCACTATAATCTTTCTTATTCACTTATAATATTTATAATCATTACTTGACATAACCTAGGTTATTACTAATGAAATAAGTCTAGCGTCATCACCATTTTATTATCTTCATTACCGAAATTCTTGCTATTAAAAGCACCCATAAATTACTGATTTTAACTACCTATCCTCTACCTGAGTTTTTTCTAAGCACACTCATTTTTCATGGCATTTTTTCTCGTAATAACAGGCGTCTAAATCAGTGCTTTCGAATAAACTTTTTTGAAATATAGAATAAATCTGATAGATTCTTTGCCTTGTATGAAAAAAAGCACTTTTTAAATTCTGCGGAATGACTTAATGAAACGTTTTATTCGAAAAATGTATATTAACTTTTTTTTTTAATAATATAGAATTTAAAAAAAACAATTGATAACTGAAATTTTGCTTGCAATGGATTTTTTTAATAGATGTACAAAAAATCGGATAGTTTTGTTGCGGATAAAATTTGAAAAATATTTAATCCCAATTAATCTTTGACATGAAAAAATTTTCTATACACATTTTTCCAATATTAATATGTTATACTGACGTGTATTTTTGGGAATTTTCATTGTATTATAATTGGATAAATTCGCACTGCGTATTTACAAATTTAAAAAAAAGTCTTATTTAACTTCTAAAATCACACTTAACTGTTTATAGATTTTCAAAAGAAAGTTGAAAAGCTTTAACTTGAAACATATCTAGTTTATAGTTTTTTTTATTTAAGTATTGTTTTTAAAAAGTATTACTTTAAAAGTTAGTTTTCTGTTTAAAAAATAGAAGTTAAAAAAAGATGGAGAAAAAAATAAATTGAAATAATCGTACTTTTATTGTTCTTTCAGAATAGCACTCGTTTGGTGATGAACTTTCTGAGACCGGGTAGCGATCCAGACCATCCGTCTTCTGCCTTCCATTTTCTTCCATCAACATCTTTTTCCAACAAAAAATCAACTGCTTCAAGATTCACAAAAGGGTTGCATTCTTTCGAAACTTTATATAAACCACCATTGAAACCGTCATTATCATCATCTCCTTTCATCAACTTCACTGTTAAATTTGGCGAGACTGTTAACAAAACAACTAAGGGTCTGAATCTCCTTCTTTTTCTCAAATGGCCTTCCAACAAAAACTCTGCCTTGCATAAAGGTATTTTTTATTTATTATTGTTTGTATATATTTTTTGATTAACTAAATAAATAAAAATCGGTTTGAAAATATTTAATCTCTTTCAAATACTGAAAAAAATTCTAAATAAATTCCGTGAGATCCTTTTGATCTTCACAGAAAAAATGAAGCAAAAAAAGTATTTATATTTTTATTATTCTGTTATTTTGTTCTTAGTATATTTTATTGTTTGGAAGGTTATGTTCATACTACAAGTTTTTAATGTTTTTTTTCCAATATTCTTTCTTTCAATATTTTTTTACATATTTTTTTCTTTCAATATTTTTTTCTTTCAATATTTTTTTCTTTCAATATTTTTTTCTTTCAATATTTTTTCTTTCAATATTTTTTTCTTTCAATATTTTTTTCTTTCAGTAACTTTTTTTTCAATATTTTTTTCCAATATTTTTTCTTTCAATATTTTGTAAAAAATATTTTTTTTATAAATATTTTTTCTTTCAATATTTGTTTCTTTGAATCTACCATAAAAACACAGAAATAATGATTTCAGGCAAGGAAAAAGTAATGACTGTGACAGTGCACCTGATAAGAGAAAGGCCCAGGCCAGATTCTTTGTTCGATCTTTCCGACCTCCCTGAGAGAAACACCGCATTTGACATAAACCTCTCATGGGGAAAAGGGGTATATGTCATTTCACGAATTCAAACTTAAAGTTTATTTCAAAAAATAATATTTTATTATTTCAGAACAGCGAAATTCATAAAGAAGTTTTTTATTTTATTTTATTTATGATTAATTTATTTATAAATCTAGAATATAAACTTAATGATTGTTTCAAATTACCGATTAAAAGCCGAAAAAAATAACGGTAGCCAATGGAAATGAGTTACCAGTGACATATAACTCGATCTACAAATTTTATCTTACTGACAACAAAAGTAAAAAAAAATCAAGGTAATGTTTTGGAGATTGTTTTAAATTGAGGTTTAAGTTTTAAAAAACTTAAAAACAAAATAATAAAAAATTTTACTGAATATTTTGTACTTAAATTAATATTTTTCGATTGTAATAACTGAATATTAATATACAAAAATTGATGTTTCAACATTGTTTTGAAGGTATTTCATTCTCTACACCTCTCTTTGCTCTGAACCTTCTCCTGACCACAACATCTGCCTCGCAAACGACTCGATTGGTTGGAAATTAGTTTTTTATAACTTTTCAAATGTGTGTTCATTGATTTCTGATCAAAAATATTAATAAAAATGTATAAAAATTAAACTTAGTTTTTTGAGTATTCATTAAAACAGCAACGCAGATATTTGTTTGTTCTTTATAGGAATATTAGATACCATAGAAAAAACACATTCAAATGTCGCACTAAAATTTTTATCAAGTTTATGGATCTATCCAAGAAATAATAAAATATTCTAATATGAAAGCTTTAAACTATGTGAAAACATGCTGGCAGCTTAGGGTTTTATTAGCTATAAAATATAAATTTATATTATAGCCTATATCGAAATTTAAATGTCATTTCCACCATTTTTTCAACAATTGGTGTGGTTGTTTACTGACCACTTACCATGAAGTAGTTGCTTCTTAGAAGCCTGTAAGGAAAGATAAAACTAAGTGTGATTTATTTTAGCTTCTAAAAAATATATGGAAGATTTTAAAATATAAATTCAAAGATTTACTACTAGTTTTTAGAAATTTTTATAATTATATCATTCTCTGTTTTGATAAAATCTATTCGAAAAAAATTGTAAAGAAAATATTATTTTTATCAAAATAATTGTTAGAAAACGACTGAAAAAGTTATAGTTACGTAATAAACTAAACTAAACACCTTTATTGCAACTGCTCAAAAATTGCTGGCGCATCTGCTTATGTGTTTCAAAAAGTAACAGCCCACTTTAAAACCGCGATTTTGTTTTGACTATGAAATACATAGATCTATTTTAAATTGTTTCATCTCTAGTTCAAATTTAAGTTTTAAGCATAATAAAATCTCATTACGAAATTTCGATATTTACTTAAATTACATTTATTTGTAAATCCCTTGTTGAAATTTTTGTTTCCAACAAAGATTCAAGAGCTACTTCGCTTTAAAAGTTATTTTTATTTTATCAAACTTTCGCGATGGTTGTCCTAGATAAGCTTACATTTAATCTTTTCTTTGATCTAGAATCATTAAAAAATTGATTTTTCACATTTATTTAGACTTTCTTCAAAGCAATTCAAAGAAAAGATAAAGTATTAAAATGTATTTTTATCTTCAAAACCTTTTAAATAAACTATTAATATAAAACCCCACTAAAAATTGAGCTATGGTAAAATTTAAACTGTCAGAAGTTGAAAAAGGTCTTTTTCAGACTACCAGAAAAGCATTTCTTAAAGAATTTTAGACTAAAAAGAATTTCAATAAATTTTCGGCAACTTGTTTTTCATAGATAATGGAGTATGTTTCGTGAATGTTTCGTGCTATGAAGAGTATTTTTGACACACTAGCTTTCAAGAGTTTACATTCTTTATGAACGCTAATATATATAAAATTTTAAGAACGTTTTTACCGCTCACAAACTTTCGGGTATTCCCGAGATTTTTTACTCTTAAACCATCTACTTTAAAAGAAAACAAAAATGCATAAAAATATATTTTAAAATTTAATTTTTATAAGAAGTTGCTAATTTTATGTGATATGATATACTATTAAATAAATTGAAGTTTTTGGAAATTTGAATTTAACTTTTATTTTTTAATTTCAAACAGTAAAAATTGCGTCGTAACTTGTGTATATATATTTTTCCACTTTTTCTAGTTATAAAATTTTTTTAAATAATTATTTTATTATTTAAGGATAAAAGCTTCGTATCAGTTTTTGGTTACATTCACTTTTGGAGTTTCGATTTGGATATCCAAGCTCGATGATGTACCAATTTGGTAAAAACTATTCAAAAAAACAAATAAGTTAAATTAGTGGTGAAAGATTTTAAAAAATGGATTAAATCTTTCATGAAATTTTAATGGTTTAAAAATTGTTATGTTAAAGATTTATTTAGTCTACAATATTAGGATAGAAAATAGGCGCCGAAAAAAATTCAAGTCTCGTAAACAAATATTATTTAAAAAAAGTTAATAATTTTTATTCTATGACCTGACCGGTTATGGAAAGCGTTTTAGTTAAAGACAAAGAATTATTTTTCTGAATAGTTAATTCAAACATTAGGAGTGTCATAAATTTGGTTTACATGAAAACTTTTAATTCTTGAATAAAACCTCATCAATGCTTTAATAAAAATTCTATTTTCAATTATATCATTTTAGCTTATTTTCTAACTATAATTATTTATAAATCATCAAATGTTTTTATCGCAATGAATGAAAAATTGATAATCTTATCATATATCAGTTTAAACATCTACGCAGATTTTAGCTAACTTCAATCTACATGTAAATCTTTCGACTTATTTTATCAAACTGATTGAATTAATTTCTAACTACTAAATTTATTTTTTCATTTTTGTGAAACTTAGCATAAGGCCCTGGAAAACTGAATATATTAAAGAAGCTTCAAAGCTCAAAGCTGTGCATTTTTGCGTTTATGGGAAATCATAAAGATTCCTGGCATTCCGAAGCGATTTGAGTTCAGACCAGTCTTCCAGGGTGTGATGTTTTAAATGTATTAGTGCATGAAAAAAAACTATAAAGTCAAAAAACACTTTGTGTTTAATGAAAAGTTGTTACCATTCGTTTTTTAACTAGCATTTGAAAGCTTTTTCTCAAACCATTTATTCGAAGTTCTAGATTTCTTAAAAAAAAGGTTTTTCTTTGAGAGAATGCGAAATCGGCTCTCAAAGCTTCTAAAATTGTAATCATAAATGTGTGTTTCGCTTTCAACAACTTTCATATACATTAAAATGTATTAAAAAGTTGGGCTAAATGGGATAAATTTGTACTTTTATTAAGCTAAACTTTTAAATGTTGCAAACCTTTCAACCACAAGTGATCAATAAAGGAGAGCCGAATAGACTAGAAGTTTCAGGGCTTGAAATCCCTTCTCTGAAACCGCTGTGTGCGATACATGATGAAGGAGAGAAAATGGTAATATTGAAGGTTGACTGGCTTCCAATACAAGACTTAAAGTACAACTACACGTTTCTTAATGGATCTGTAGCAAGCCGGGAGGACATGAAAAAGAATGGTGACTATGAATCTAATATTTTCAAAAAAACATTAATTTTTTAAAACAATGAGATAATGTAACAATTTATTTGTAGGATTAATTTTTCCCCCTTTTTAAATTTTTTAAATCTATCAAACTCTCAGCCATATATTCAACTAAAGAGTACAGAATTTCATTAATTCACCCAAAAAGCCATTCAGATATTCCCCATCTATTCAGCCACAGTCCGGTTGCTCATTGACCGGAGTGTTAACTATGACGTTACCGAAAATCGACCGCACACGCTCCATCTCAACGTTAACCATGTCTACCTAATCAATGTACGTTCTGAAATGTAAATATATTTTTTTTAAAAATAACACTGCTTAAAACTTAATTAGATCACTTTTACTCTTCAGATTAGTATTTTTTTAGTCAGGGAAAAAATATTTTTTAATATCTGTCATTATCATTAAAATGACTATTTCCATCACCACTAGAATCTCAACTATTTTCATAATCTCCACAGTTGATCGTGTACTTATACACCATTGAAATCATCTACAAACCTCTGCAATTCAGCACCCATCTGGACGATCTTGAAAAAGCTTTTAAACAGCACTCGCTCACCAAATGTCCTGTCAATCTAGGGGAGATGGCTAAAAATAGTGGTGAAGGAATCTCAAAATAATTTTTTATTATTTATCATTATCTTGTCAAAGAAAATAAGCTTATGTTTTTTATCTAAAAAATATCTTTTATTTTAATTGAGCATTTTATTCAAAATTGAAGTTACATTAAAACAATTTCTTTATCATTTGAAACTTTTTCTTTAAAAAAGAAATACATTTTCTAATAAATGGAGAAAAGTTTTTTTACTAAGTAACAAAATTCGTATACGAGAATCGAGCGAGTTTGAAGGATGAATTGTAAAAATCGATAAGTTAAATTCCAAATTAAAATTCCAAATATTTTTTCTCTATAAATATATTTATTTTTTTAGTTGTGGGACACACGCAAACCATAGTGTTTGTCGTTCTGACCACTATGCTCATGGTTGTTCTGGCGGCATGCATAGTGGTGTGGATGATGAAAATGATGAAAAAGAAAATGAAAGACCGGAATTATAAAGGGGGTTTCAGCAATGCAAACAGTTACAAATCCAACCCTTCAGGTACGTCAGATTGATGGATTGTTTGAAGTTTTTTTATTATGAATGAATTGGGAATTTTTGATAAGCACCCTGATCGCATGCATGTTTTATTTTTGAACTATTTGAAAAAAAAATTCTTTTTAATAATCTTTGAAAGGATTGAATCAATGATTTATCAAACCTAAATTTAAAACTTGTTTTGTTTTAAGCCTATATAAATTGAGTCTAATTTATTTTTAACGAATTTTCTTTAAGCATACACTAAATCGCACTTGTTCGAGAAAAAAATCTAAATTCCCATATAGATACCCAAACACGAACAAACACACTGAAGAACCACCTACAGATTCGATGAACGTCTTAAGAGATAGCGTTTCCACTAACTGCAGCAATGGCACCACGATGACAAGTGTTGATGAGTGGGAAGTAGACCCCGAAGAGTTAACTCTCGAGCAGGTTTGTGTGTAAACAGCCTTGTGAGTGTATCTTGGTGTGAAATTGGAATTTTTGTACTGGTGTCTGAGTCATGAAAGTTGCAATTCATAAAATATTTATAACTTATTTCCGACTTTTCAACAGGAGATAGGCCAAGGAGCATTTGGCAGAGTAGTGTGTGGGTTGTACAAAAAAAAGAGGGTGGCTGTGAAAGTTCTAAAAGGTGAAGGGATGGTGTTATATTGTTTTACGATAGCTTTAAACAAATATTTTTTAGAAAATTTAAGAATTTTTAGTTTAAATTCTAGCTTCCATTTATAATTTTTTCAGCTGTTCACTAGCTTAAAATAAAAATGTTGTTGAAAAATTTAACAATTCTAAGTTAATTTTTTTTTAAAGTTCGAAAGGGATTTTTATGTCTTCAATATTGATATGCCTCTCATTAAAGTGTGTAGGCGGTTTAATTCGCCTACAAGCTCTATGGAAATTAAATAGTTTCGAACTCATCTTTAAATTTAAAATATCTCGCAAAGTTTTTCTCTAAAATAAAATAACTCTGCTTGTAAGAAAATCTTGAATGCATAAATTATGTGAATGCATTTGTTTTTGATCACCTATGTGTTTCTTGTGGCAAGATTTAATACATAGCATCTATATATTTTGTTTATAAAAAACTTGTAGCTCTAAGGTACTTTTATTACGCAAAAGAAAAATAATTAAAAGAAAGTAATTTCGGGAAGAAAGAAACCAATCTATGAAGACTTATCCATTCAAAGGCTGTTTTCATTTTCGAAGTTTTTGAGGAAAATAATTTGCAAAAAAAATATGTAATAGAAAAACACTAATTATATACCGTCTGTTAGTTTTCTTTGGGAAAACTTAACTTGAAAATATTAACACCTTTTAAACTTTGTTTATATAAATCATTTTGAGTTGTAATTAAGTTTCAACTTTATAAATTTCTTTACATTCCTACAGAAACTATTCCTAACTTGTACCGGGAAGAGTTACTGCGTGAGATCGCTCTTCTGAAAGGCATGGGCACTCATCCTAACATCGTTTCGATACTAGGAGCCTCCACCATCAAGGTAACACACTCTGACGTCTCAATAGATTAGTTTTTGTGTTCTAGATGTAAATATAAATAAGTCTTAAAACAAACTTTTTCCGCCATATTCAGTGCTATTAGCACGTCGATGAAGAACTTCATCTTTGCATACTTTTTTTTAGGAATCTTGCTTTCACTAAACGGTTTCACATTCTTCTTTTTTTTGGTCTCTAGGCAATGCCCGGAATCGAACTCACGACTTTTGTAGTAATGATCTGGCGTCTTAAACATTACACAATCGCCGTTCACAAAATGGACATTATCACAGTTTGAAGAATAAATAAAGCAATTATAGTATAAGATAATTTTTACATTATTATTTTTCAATACTCATTTAAAAATTAGATAATTACTTTTTGGATTTTTTTAGATACTTAAACCATAGGTTTCAAATGTTTTGCAATTTTTTCTTCAGGATCCCATTGCTCTAATAATGGAGTACGTTCCTTTCGGAGACATGCATTCCTTCCTCAAGTAAGTTCAATTGTAATTAATACTCAGCTTTCAATTATTAAAACACTTCTATTCATTTTACATGCAGAAGAGTCCCACTAAAAGTTATTTTCATTGTTTTTATCCTTAAGTAAATAGTTTTAAAAACATCAAATACAATAAAATATAATACAACGACGAGTAAACTACCACTACAAACATCTTGCAGAAAGTGCAAAAACAACTTTGATTGGAAGACTGACAGCAAGGAATTGGTGAGCACACACTGCATGCTGGATAGTATGACAGGCGTCAAGGAGCTTTGGCAAGTAACCTCAAAGGATCTCATCTCTTGGGCCAGACAAATTGCTTTAGCTATGGTTTGTGGGTTTTTGTTAAACGGAAATGGTCTTTTTAAGATTGATAGAATTTGCTTGAAGGTCTATATAACCTTTATTTATACGGATGTTATCTTCTTCAATCCAAAGTTATAATTAAAACTTTTTATCAAATAAAAGAGAAAACCAAAAGATATTAATAATAAATTTAAAAAATGACATTAAAAAACAACTTAAAACTGCATTGCAGGAGTACCTGGCGAGCAAGCAGTACGTGCACAGAGATTTGGCAGCAAGAAACGTTTTGATGTCTTCTAATAAAACCGTCATGCTGTGCGACTTCGGACTGGCAAGGCTCATCTATAAAGGAGACAACCACTATTTCCGCAGAACTAACTGCAAACTCCCCCTGAAGTGGATGGCTATTGAGTCGATCAGGGATCGCTTGTACACTTCCAAATCGGATGTGTGGTCGTTTGGAGTTCTTCTATGGGAAATAGCTACGTTTGGTGCGTTGAGGAACGTATTGTCTTTTACTCAGAAAGTTTTCGGTTTCAATACGAAGACGCTTCATGTTTTGTTTGTTTATTTAACAAATTCTTTCGTTATTATTTCGCACCTATCTTCTTTTTAACATTCCATTCATTTAGCTTTTAGTTTTCTTGAACATTTTATAACTATTTACCCATCTCTTCAATCATCTACCATTCACTCACTTGTCTCCACTCATGACTCAAAAACAGGATCAACTCCCTACGAGAACATTCCCATAGTGGACTTGTACAAGTACTTGGTGGGAGGTTACCGAATGAGTCAGCCATACAACTGCTCCAACGAACTGTTTGTAATTTTCTTACTTTTTAAATTTATTTTTCGGTAGATTAGGTCTGATTTAATCAGTGATTAGGATAGGTACTAGGTACTATGAGATTTTTAAAAACCATATATTGCTATGGTCCTGCCGGGTGAGTTTGGCAAAAAAAAGAACGGAAAAAACATTACTAGAAATATTCATAATATGAAAAATTATATATATATATAATTATAATCATTTAAAATTTAGGTACACAAAAAATTATATTTTTCTAATATCGGCATTATTACTCATCAAATAGCGTTTGGACCGTGTTTAGATGAAAAAAGGAGTATGTTAGTGTACTACGATATAAATGTAAAAATTTAAGCATATAAAGTTATAAGTAAAACTTATAGTAATAGTGGCAGTTGAAGTAACTACAGTAAAAGTAATAGTAGTAGAAGAAGCAGCGTGGTAGTAGTATTGCTAGTAAAAGAGAAGTGAATAACGAATAAAGAATAATATTATTCGAAAAAACAATCGAGCACACACGGGAATGATCGCATCGGAAGAAGATGATTTAGTGCCTGATTGGATTATGAATAGCTTCTATATCCTTTCTTGGTGAATTATTTTAAAATATACCATTATTGTTTTTAAAATATTATTTTCAAGGAAATCATCAATTTAAAGAATGGGGTGTATGCATTTTTAATAGTATTTAGTTATTCATCATTTTTAAAAGTTTTAGTTAAAATAAAATTTAATGATTTTGAAAATTTATAATCTTTTTCTTTCTATATTTATGCTAACGGGATTGGTATTTTTGTAAATAAATAAAAATCTATTTTTTTCACGATAGAGTTAACATTTTATTATTTCCCATAAAGATTCCAGATAATGACGAACTGCTGGAAAAGCAGCCCTGAAGAACGGCCTTCTTTCAGTCAGCTGAGGTTGAGTCTGGAAGTGATGCTGTCCAAGGGAGTGGAGTATCTGGATCTAGACATCTGCAACTCTTCCCCCAACCATTGTCCGATTTTCAACAGCGAAGAAGCTGATAGAGATAGTATAGAAGGAAAAGTTCACGAAAGTGAAGGTTGTTGTGGAAAAGAGAATATTTATAATGAAAATTGTGTGAAGAACGTGGAGAAAGAAGGAGATAATTGGAACAATAAAAGTATCTACGCCGATAAAAGCCCTAGCAAAGAATGCAATAAAGAAATGATGTACACCAACAACGAGGCCTACATAACTGACAGTAACAGCAAGAATGAAGCAACTAGGTCTGAGACGTTGCCAAAACTGGTCAAGTCGAAAGAGTTAAATTTGGGAAGGTTGGGTGAGAGCTACAACTCGAAGATAGTGAAAAATTCATGTTATGGTGGAGAAAATGAGCTGGAAGGTGTTGAAGACATTTTGGTGTTGTGTGAGCAGCCCAACAACTTTAAACAGCAACAACTCACCATGCCATTCAACCAACTGATTTCTAAATTGAATGGCTTTAAAACTGTCAACAATATCGACGACACAAATCAAAACGGAAAATACATTCTTAGCACGAATAACTACAGCAAGAACAACAACAAGCGAAACGGTCTCAATCAAATCGATGATGACAAAGTTCCTTTTTTGAACTTCACTCCCAATACACCAACTGGAAGTGCCAACACAACCAATCTACCAACACCTGAAAACCATGATGTTCCCATTACTCAAGACTATAATTGAAAAATAAACAAAAAATAAAACAAGATGTTTAAAAAATACTGCAGATTGTATAAAATGCAATTAAAGGAAGAAAGCTGTCGAATTATCAGTTTCTTAAGTTGATTTACTATGGGTTTGATGCGGCGTAGAAAGAAATAAGAATTAAAATGATAACTTGTAAATCATGTTTTCTAAAATAATTACGTCAAAAGCTGTAACTTAAAAAAGCTCTTAATCCAAGAAAAATCTTCGAAAAATACAAAAGTTTAAAAAAAATTTAAATTTATTTTACAATTTTTATTGTCGAGGTTACTAAGTTCTTATGATTATTCATCGATACATTTAAAGATATGATGTTTTCAGCATAAACCACTCTACAGCGCATTGAGTCAGTTAGAAGGAATTTTTATATTAGAAATTTTTAGTTTACCGGCCATCATTAGCTCTCAGCGAAGAAATGAATAGAATATCAGACATAACTTTGATATCAAACCCTATTGTATTTTCAAAATTTGATTGAATAATTGCTACAAAAGCAAAAATATTATCTTTTTACAAAGTTATTTAACTTAGAGATCCTTATAATAGTCACTTGAAATAACTTTGAATAAAATTCCCATAAATTATTCGAATCAAAGGCGTAGGCCTAATCGAGCTTGTAGAATTGATGTGCTAAAGCATTAATGAAATTAATGACTTTCATTGAACACTGTAGTATCAGAAACATTTAAGAACAATGGATGCATTTGAACATTGCGAAGTGATAACCGTTTGTCCATTATGTTCTTGATCTCTTTATGTTGACATAAGTTGAAAGAAAGCGATTTTATTGAAGCATCCGGAACGGAGTTATGGGAAATTATGTTACGCTATAAAGGAGAATTCAATGAGATACGGCGTCATTTGAATGAATAGAAAACTTAGTCGCATTTATTCACTCTTTGTTAGTATAAATATTGAACTTATTTATAAATCTATTTTGTTTTTTTTGATGTATTTATTTAATTGGATCTATATTTTAGTTTCAAACTTTTGTAGTGACTTCATTGCATGAAATGTTTCCCAGAAAGTCTTTACCCATTTGAAAAAATTCACTTTTTCCACCTTCTGGAAAACGTGATATATAGTAAATACTTTAAATAACTTTTTCTAAAATGATTTTTTTCAATTTTAAGAAAGGTTTTTTGGGGGTTTTTGATATCACATAAGGCGCTTATTTTATATCGTTTTGTTGAATTCAACTAATATAATATTGATAATTATATTTTTCAAAATGAATTTTGCTAAATAATAAGTTTTTTTCTAATTTTTAGTGTTTCATTTATAAAAATGTATTTTTTTACCACGTTAATAACTGTAACAAAATCATTAAAAGTTTTAAACATTAAAAGTGGTTTGTGTCATGTCAACTAAACAATCCTCTAACTCCCCTTAGAAATACCTCAGCAGATATTTTAATTCAATTTAAATTATATTTTTTATCCTTTTAACTTGATCTTCTTAAATGTATTAATTTACATAATCTCATTATGTCGTTTGTTTGTTTTTATCTTTAATTGAAAGACAAACTAAGAAAGTTAAAAAAATATTTATATGTAACGATGATGCAAATATCAAAACGTTCTAGCTTATTCTAAGTTGTTACATTTTTTTATTATTTTTCATTTAATACCACAAATTTTGTATAAAAAATTTAAATGAAGTAATTAAAAACTTGAACTCTGACAAAGTGAATTCTTCAGTTACCAATGTGCTGCTTGGCTTGAACTTTTTAAAGTCATTGTACAAATTATTCTTTGAGGAAACGTGCAGAAATGCTTGTAGAAAGAATATAATATTTAAAATATTTCATGAAATTCTGGTGTTTTCATGGAAATGATTAATTCTAAAATAAAGTAAAGCATTGTTTTAACGTAATTTTTATATATGGATGTACGATTGGTAAAAAAAATACATGCACAAAATCTGAAAAGAAAATAATGTAAAATTATTATTATAAACAAAAATTAAACAAAATTTGAAAAGCTCAAAAACATAACATCTTATAAACTTAGAAATAAATATTATTCTTAAATCTGAGCACTCTGATGGCGGATTAGAAGCGACAGTGACAGGTAAAGCATGCGCAAGAATCAAAAATATCCATAATCAAAACTGCTTTGTGAAATCCTATTTATCAAAAAAAAGCATTTTCAAAATGAAAAATAGTGTTTTGACATTTTTGCAACCTCATATGACCATGGTTGTTATAAGATAAGCGCTGAAAAACATTACTTTATAATTTTATTTAAAAAAATTCATTCAAGATCTGTAATAACTGTTTGAAAAAATGTGCAAATATGTAAAGCTAGGATAACTATTTTATAACTATAATATAAAAAAATTAAATTAAGAAATAATCATAGAATAATAAAATACAACACATTAACTTGCTTGATAAAATAAACTTAAAATTGACTTTTTTAGTTCTAAATATCTCGTATTTGAATTATCATGTAGAACTATGAACGTGTTAAAATGTAAAAAAATTTGGCATTTTAAAAATTATATTGAACAAAATGTGCATGACGTTCGCTTTGTTCTTGATATTTTAAAGAAAATCTAAAGCCTTTAAATTTTTTTTGCAGTTTAAGCGAATATGTAAATAAACTGATTGTTAATAATGATGGGCATAATTATAGTAGCGTATAACCCAAAAAGACATCCATGCCACTTTAGCTGGAAATTTTTTAATTCGGGTTTATGGGTTTAGTTGGTTAGCAGCAGCCATCTTGGCCGCCGCTTTAACCGTTTATGATTTTGTTGAATAGTTTGTCTTCTGATTCAATAGTTTTTCGTAAGAATCTGAAGACATATCTGTTTAAAAAATTTATTTACGAGCGCTTTTGAATTTGAAGAAAGAGCGCTATAGAAATCTATTTGATTGATTGATGGGTTACTAGGGCATCGGTTGCACTCGAACTTAGGACCATTAACCGTTGATCTAGCCAAGAGTCGTTAAACACTCGGTTACCCGTAGTTATAAGTTTTATTTAAATAACTAAAATCCTTGCTTGATTTGTTTTTTACTACCAAATAGTCAACAACAAATTTATCTTTATTTTAGCGATCTATTTGTTGGATGTAATAAATATGGAGTGAGGATACTGGTAAAAAACTGGAGATGATCCAAAAAATAATATACATATATAATTAAAAGCCCTTGAACCATCAGCATGCTCTTTTTTCAGTTTTTTCGGACTGATACACAATTACGCGTTGCCAGACAAAGATTGTGAGTCTAAAAAGTATTTTTTTAGTTTATTATTTTCATTAAAGACGCATGAACAAAAATCAACTCGAAAATGAAAATGTATTCAAACATTTATCATAATTTTTATGTTTCAACTGCTTTCCAAACGAAAGGTATTTTTAGAACGAGGAAAAGTATGAGAGTCGTTTTTAAAAAAAACAATTATTTGATAAATATATGTTTTTTGTTGTTGTTTAATATTTATTTATTTTCATAGATGAACTTCAATTCATGGTTTGAAACTCAAACTTCATAAATCATTCTATTATTGAGATCCAAAAAATTCAATGTATGTTTATACTTTAAAATAATTTTGATTTTTCATGATAAATAGAAATTAAATTCAAGTAAATAGGATTTAAAGTATAATATAGTTTAAAATCGTGAAAAAGAGTAGAATAATGAAACAAAGGAAAAATCAAAATATGATTTTGAAATATAAATGTGTAAAAGTTGTCATAGTAGTATGTCTGATGCTGTCAAATATATTATTCTATTTGTTTTACAAACAAAATCAAGGAAATTGTGCAATTAAAGGTCAGAGAATATTTATTTTTTTGCTTTTTAAATAGAAGTGTCTTCAACTTCCACATTTTCTTAAGTATTTTTAATGTTTATGAATAATTGTAAAAATGTCATATATGGTCATCAAAATCAAAAGCTTTAAAAAATCAAAGTAGTTTTTTATAAAATAATTTTGCTAACAAAAACTGATCAATGCAAAACAAAAATAACGTGGAATAAACATTGTTTTAAAACAATTTTTAAACTACAATATCTTGTAAAATAGAGATCAAGTTCGATGAGCTAATTCACAAAATTTTTGTATGCACCATTATTTTGCAAACTTCCGAAAAAAGTTTTCAAATATAAAAATAGAAAATTTATGAATGATCGCTGTTAAAAATGATTATCAAACAGATAAAATGGGATAAAACTTTCAAAAGAAAATCGTCATGTTTTTGTAGAAATTTGTGAAGGATTGCTCACATAATTTTTCAAAAATTCAATTAATTTGTTAATTAACACAGCTAAAAACTAATTTTTTAAAAGCATTTTAGAATAGTTAACCAAAATTATTAGTTTTGCGTCTTTTCTTCCACTACTTAAACACTTGCAGCTTTTCCTTCAGTGAAGGTTCTCTCTCAATCATACGAACCGTTTTTCTAGGCACACTAGTACCACCTTTTTTTTCTACAAACTGCTGAGATTTTCCACCAAAAACTCCGGTTTCTGAATCTTTTACTTTTATTTCTGTTTTATCCTTGTGTGCTAGCTCTACAAATCTGTCTATTGATGAGTCCGGGTCTTTGAAAACTGTTTCTTCATTGCTCTTTGCAGTTCCCTTGCTACTGAAAGTTGTCTTTAAATTGTTTTTGGGATTGCTAAGATTGATTTTGAAAATATCTAATTCTGTGTTCTCAGAAAAAATTGGTTCTTCTTTTTTGTCTTCTTTTAATGCTAAAAGGTTCACAAAGTTTTCAGCTTCATTGGGCGTTTCAACAAATTTCAATGAATACTTGCCGGGGCTTATTCTTAAAATGTTGAGTGATTTCATCATGTCTCCACCTTTTTTGGAAGTAAAAGTGTTTTGGTTGTAAGCCAGAGATGGCTTCAGCTTGAAACTTTCAATCGAAGTTTGTTTTATATCCACAGTGTCTGTTTTAAAATCACTCTTTTTCACGTTGTCTGTGTAGTTGATATTGATTTGATTACTGCCTGGAAAGTTTTCTTTGATGAGCTTCAAAACCTTCTCAGGGTCATCGTCGCCAGTGATGTTGATTGTAATGTTGTTAACATTCTGCTCAACTTGGAAGTTAATGTTTTTTTGAGGTTGAAGTATGAATTGTTTAAGCATATAGTTCAATTCCGTACTGTGCGTTTCTGTTGTATAATGAGAGTAAGGGTCTGGAATGCTAGACTGGATCGTGGGGGGATGGGTGGAAGGTTGAAGTGCTATCGTGGATATAGAAGTCACATTAGATGTTGAAGTCGTTTTTGCATTAGTTTGAATAGTTATAGGGGTAGAAGTGGAAGATTTATTTAACAAATTTGTATTTTTATCGGTTTTGGGTTTGTCATTCAAATCTGTAAAACTATTTATTTTATTTTCGTTTTTAGTTGGAAGATTGCTGAAAATTTAAAAAGTTTCAGATTATTTAAAAAAATAGTTATTTTATTTATTTAAAAAATCAAGTAAATTTAATTTTTATAATTACAACTTAATTGAATAAACAATAATTAGAATAAAAAACAGTATATTATTATAAAATGATAATTATTATTCTATTATAATATATTATAATCATTTACTAGTACCTGTTAGTTGAGGAATTTTTGTCTTTAGTAGTGTTTTTGTTTGAGTCTTTATCATAGCTCAAAAATGAAGCATCTTTTTCTCCATATTTATCATTCTTGTTTGTACTCTTTCCAAATCCCCTCTTGTCTTCCTTGCTTGTTTTGATCAACTTTTTGTCTTCTTCGTCTGTGTAGTACCTAACTACTTCTCCAAACTCATACGACATGTATTCGTGTTCAGGCTGCTTCACATGAGTGAAGTTGATCATTTGAATGGGCCTTGGCTCAATTACAGCTGAAACTATTGGTAGTTGAGGCTTTATTTTCTCTTCTGGGGTTAGAACTTGTGTTTGTGTTGTTTCGTTTTTTGAGTTATTTCCGAATTTTTTTATATCGATTTGTTTAAAATCCGTTTGTTGGCCAAACGAATGATTTTTTGGAATCTTTTTTTGTGTATTAACGCTTGGAATTTGGCTGGTTTGTGTTCCAATATTTCTGTCTTGTTCATTTTTACCCGGAATTATCTTTTTAAATGGTTTTGTATCATTTGAAAAACTTTTTTTTTCGGATGGATCACAAAGATCTTCAGTGGATGTTTCGATTGTTTTAGTTTTAGTTTTTTTATCAGCATCTACCACGAATGTTTCTTCAGTAGTAGTTACCGTGACTACCTTCCATTCTCTACTCAAAGTTCTTTTTCCAAGACCACAACTTTCTTGACCCATACTACGGTCCAGACTCGGGTTGCTTTTATGCAGACTGCTGTAACTACCCATATCAAAACTTTCATTCATAATTCGATTCAACCTTTTGCTACTACCCCCTTTTTTTATTATCAGAATCTCTTCACTTCTTGTTGGTGTCATGTTGGACTTTGAAAAACTACCCGACAAATTGTAGCGAGAATTACTCGTTTCCGATCTGAATCTTTGACGGCTATCTCTGTCTCCTCCTTCTGTCATGAAACTATCTTCATCATCAGTGGCATCTTTCAGAAGATCAACTGATCTGCAGCGTTGTCTGTCCGCCTGTTTTTGTTTTCTGATAGTGTTTTGAAGCTGGCCAGTCCTTTTATGGGTGAGGTAAGTCGTGAGAGTAGACGCTTTATTGTCTGCTTTGTGAGGAGGCTTTGAAATAATTGGAGGTTTTTGTTCAATCGTGGTAGCTGTCGTTGTTTTTGCAGTTGTCGTTGATGTTGAAGCTGTCACTGTTTTTGGGGTTGTATTTGTAATCAAAAATGTCGTTGTGGCTGTAGATGGGAGTGAAACTGGTGTTGTCTTATTTGTGGTCGTTTGTACCGTAAACTCTGGCTTAGGGATGGCCGCAACTGGTGTTGGTGGCAAGATGTTTATTATGGTTTTTGGTGGTTGTGGCATGTGAATTGATGTTTTTGGAGGGGAAATTTGAGGTTTTATTTGTGAAGAAGTTTTTGATCCTGAAGCTGGTATCAGCGGAAACTTATGGTTTAAAGAAAAATTGTAATTAGATTTTTTTGTTGTATTGTCGACTGGTTTGTATTTATTGTCTAGCTCTTTTTTTGTTTCATCGACTTCATAACTGGAGTTTGAAAACGAATCAATTGTCGCCTTAGATGCCATCTTTGGCACTTCAATAATGTAATTGGATCTTACAGGATTTACATCTTTGTCTTGTTTAGTATTTATAGGTTTAGCATCAATAACAACTAAATTAATTTCGCTCTTTTCATCATCACTATACTCTGATACAGTTTCTTCATAATCATTGTTCATTTTAACAACTTTTTCTGTTTTATTTTCTTTTTTGTTAGAAGGATTTTTTATTTCATCAGTATTCTTTTTATCTTTTAAACTTTCTTTCCTTCCAGGTTCTTTTTTTGATACATTTTTTTCCATATATAAATTTTCATTGGAATTTTTGTATTTGTCCATAAAACCAGTAAGCAGATTATCTTTATAATCATTTTTATTATTCTTTTTTTTTATTTCTTTTTCTGGATTAGTGTTTATAGGTTTGTTATCAATAATAACTAAATTATCTTTTTTAGGTATTTTAGCTTTATGGTTACCAAATTTAATTTTTTCATCTTCAACGTGTTTTTTATAATCTTCTTCTTCAACATCATCATCTTCTTTATCTTCTTCCTCTTCATCTATTTCTTCTTCTTCATCTTCTTTACCATCATCTTCTTCTTTTTCATATTCTTCATCATCATCTTCTTCATTCTCATATTCTCCTTCTTCTTCATCCTCATCTTCATTATCTTCTTCTTCCTCTTCCTCTTCTTCTTCTTCTTCTTCTTCTTCTTCTTCTTCTTCTTCTTCTTCACCTTCTTCCTCTTCATCATCATCATAATTTTCTTTATATTTGTCTTCTTCAGACTCGGACTTTTTCAAATAATTTTTACACAGTACAACGATGTTCTGCCCGTACAACGCCCACAACTCATTGTCATCTTCAAATTTGTTGTATTCTTCTATCTTTTCTTTTACTATTTTGCTAGCCCTATTTTTTCTTCTTGCAACGTTATTGAAACTTAATTCTTCTTTTATGCCATTTCTTGTATCTTCACCTTGAACTACTGTTTCATATTTTTTGAAACTAGTTTCCCTAGTCAACCCTCCATTCTGGAATTTGCTGCTTTTGAAAGGCTCATTTTCATAGACTTTTATTTCACTTTCACTGCTTTCTGAATCTTTTTTTAATACCTCTTTTTTTGTCTTCCTTTCTACACTATCTACCGTCGAAGTTTCACCACTATTGATAGTATTACTGTTATTTTTTCTGTTTAAAGATGCGCTCCTATTTTTCACTGAGTTTCCGCTTTTAATCGTATATTTATTCTTCACCAACTCCTCTTCAGGTTTGCTTTCATCTTCATTCATACTCATGCTTTTATTAATTTGATCTTTGTTGAATCCTTTATTGTTTTTATTGATTTGCAAGCTCTTTGACCGGTTGTTAGAGTTGTCTAATTGCTCGTTCGAACTCGAAATAGTTCTGGTCTTGGCTCGTTTCAACGAAAGGGATTCTAAAAATGAATTTGTAAAGTATTTAAACAAAAAATAATATCGTTGAATATAAAAAGCATTTTACTAACGTTTTAGACTTTCATAGTCTTGTGGAACTTCCTTCTCTGAATCTTTCAAGTCCACATCGATGTGGCAGCAATCCTCTCCATGGAGGTTCGAGGCGACCACCCACACTCCTTCCTTCAACTCTTCCGTCACTTTTTTTATGTCCAGACCGTACTCGCCATTCTCCGGATTGTATATCAAGTGGTATTTTGAGCTCTCCTTTATTCTTTTCCTACCTACCTGCCATTTAATCGCTGACAATGGCGCTCCTTTGACTTCCACCTTCAGGGTCAGTGGCCCACCCACTTGACCTTGCTGTTTCAATGAAGGCAAGATGATCGAAGGCGCTGCCATGCTGTTGCTGGCTTCGCTCAGTAATAGTATTCTAAAACAGGTATTTAACTCATTGGTAGTATTTTATTAGTTAAGGAAAAGGGAGGAAGGCTCGATAAATAAGGAACTTAATAGGAAAATATAAATATAGAAAAATATGTTAGGTATTTTTTCTAAAAACAAACTTTAACTCAAATCAAAAAAGTATTTTTACGAAGTATTTTTTTATTATTATATAGAAAATAATTGAATAAACTAAATTTTTGTGAATTTAATTTTTTAGACAAATTTTTGTACTTCTCAACTTTTAATAACAATCGTTGTTAATTGAAACTACATTTAGTATGAAAAATCATAATTACATTTTTTCGCTTTAAATTGTCAGAGTCCAAGTTTTGTTGGTTATTTTTGTATGTCTAAGATTTTCTAATATTCACATTATTTACAGGTAAAACTCTTTTAAAAGTTAATGTAGGTGTACTTCAGGTAAAACAAAAACTATAAATATATTTGAGTATCTATACTATCTATAGATGTTTTGTATAAAAAATATTTTTTTAAGGAATGGATGTATCAAATACCTAGAACTTTATAAACAAAAAGAACTAACAAAATTAGTCTTTTTATTTAAACATAAAATTAATTTTTAACAAGTATTAATTAATATAATCCAAAACCATAACATTTATTCAGAGGAAGAACTCATGATATAGATTAACTATGAGTTTAAGGCTAGACTGACGCTTGCTTCAAGGCTCGAATCATCTTTCTTCATACTGAGCACTTCGCTCCGTTCTTTAGATTTTGGTTCATAAGTTGAATCCTTTTTGCTTTCATTGTCTGTTTCTTCAACTTTTTTAATTTTTTCTTCATTTTCATCATTTTCTTCATTTAATTCATTATCAAAATTTTCTTCATTTACTTCATTATCAAAGTTTTCTTCATTTTCAACATTTTCTTCTCTCTCGCTCATTTCTTCTTTCTCAACATCTTCTTCATAAGATTTATTTCCTACTCTAGTTTCATCTTCGGTCTTTGCATCAGCAAGGTTTTCTTCTACGTCATCATTCTTGCGTGCTTCATTGTTCGTATGCACATTCTCACACTCCTCCTCCTCTTCTTGCTCAAGATATTCACCTTTATCTTCCTCTTGTTCCTTGTCTTCTTCGTCTTCTTCTTCTTCTTTTTCTTGCTCAAATGTCTCGTTCTGTACACCTTTCAAATTATTTTCACCTTGAGAAGGTTCGCAATCTTCGTCTTGTTCCTGTTCACTGGCAGCTTCAACCTGCTCTTCCAGCTCATGACTTCCAGAACCTTCTGTCAGCTTCTCAAGTGACTTTCTTTGTTTCAACGCCTCATCGCCCCACTCTTCAGCCCGCGATAAGAACTCAGTAAGGTCTTTGCTAGCGTCCAGCAGACGGTCCTTCGTCACGTCTCTGACTCCATTGTTCCAGGTGGAGGTGATTGTAACGTCGCAGGACTTGAAGTAAAAGATGCCGTCTCCATTCTTGAGACCTTCCAGCCACGTTCCAGAGAAAACGTCTCCGTTCCAATACGTCATGGTGCCTTTGCAGTACCTTTGATTGTTTTTCCAGTATCCTGAATAATTGTTGAGACCGTGCGTTTAGAATAAATATACATCAATCATGGCATTTTGAAATAATCAAACATTTATTAACATTATAAAGTTCAATATACATTAATCCTAATGTTGGTTTATAAACGTTGAATATTATCACCTCGATAGACGGAACTATCACTGTAGAGGTAAAATCCTCTCCCCTGCCTTCTGCCCTTGTTGAAATGTCCTCTGTAAAATTCTCCGTTGGAGTATCTATAAAAAAAGCATTGGTGAGTTTACTTATAAAAATATAATCTAAACATTGAATAAAATAAAAAAGACTAATAAAATTCATTTTTAACATTAAAAGAAATAATTTAATATTAAAGAATCTAATAGATTTATTTTACTTGTATTCTCCAAAGCCGTGTTTGAGGCCGTTGACATAGCTGCCGGAGTAGATCTCCGTGCCATTGTAAAAGCCCACTCCAATTCCGTGCGGCCGGAACAATTCGTCCAAGTCTCCGTCGTATTTGAAGGCTTTCTTGAGCGTTTTTTGCTTCTGAAATGGAAATTGTTCCTCTTAATACGGGATGTGTACCTCATTGAACTTTCATTCAAAGCCGTCAATTCAAAGATTTGTATGTTTTATTTGTTGAAATATTTGTTGAAATATTTTGATGGCTTAGCCAGAACTCTGTATTGAATTTGTTTTTCAAATGCATATGATTGCGATTTATTAGCGAAAGAAAACTTTCTAATTATCAGTGCCTAAATATTTAGTAAAATGTATTAAGGTTTAAATTATTTTTCTATTAGCTGACATTAACCCTCAAAATAATATGATTTCCCAGATATTTGAAAAACGTAAAAAACCTGTGAATGTAAATTTTTTTTAGTAAACGGTAACTGATTATAGAAAGTTCTTTATTAATTTTTTTCAATAATTATATTATATTTTCAATAATAATTTTTAAAATAAACTGTTAACCTGTATTCCCATTTATGAATGAAATGAGTTAACTGAATGATAGAATTAATAAACTTGTTAAGTATTAACTTAATCTTTTATCTAAAATTTAGTTACTTAATAATATTAAGTTAATATGAAGTGAATTTTTAACATTAGATTTTTTATTCGATTGATCAGTACTTTGAAATGTTTAGCATATTCTCTACAATGACGTGTGTAGGCGAATTGGTTACTTTTTCAAGGTATTTTTTTACTAGAATAGAATTTTACACAAATATTTAAGAAAATCGACTAAAGTGAAATAAGTTTAAAATGTTTACCTAAAGATATTTGATCATTTTTTCTCTAATTTCCTTCCAATACTTAAACTTTAAGTCTTAAAGGGTATCATAGCAACCGTTTATTAAATTGTTTTCAAAACTGTTGCTAAGAAAAAAAATATACATTTCAAAAAGAGGTTTAGTTTTTAAGCTGCAACTGTCAGAATGGATTCGGAATATTTGAATAAAGTGATGAAAAAGCCTTTAGCAGAATGTTTGGCTGAGGTTTGTTTTAAGAAACCCCTGGACCCTATTGAATATATCGCATTGTGGTTGTATAAGTACGAGAAAAGGCTGAAAAAAGATTCTCAGGTGATAAATTGTTAATTAAGATTTCAAATGGAAGTAGAAAAAAGTTTTGAAACCATGATGAAAAGTTGTTACAATTTGTAAAGAAAATTTTTTAAATTCTAGGATTCAGAAGAAAAGAAGTTGATTGAAAAAATGAAGCTAGAGAAACAACTGGAAAGAGACAGGCTAGAGAGGTTGTTGCTGGAAAGGTTGAGACAGGAACAAGAAGAACATGAAAGACTCCGGGTTTGTGAACTTTAGAAAGTATCGTATAGAGACCGACCGAAATTTGGTTCGGTTTCGGTTTCGGCGCCGAAATTGCCAATTTTCTTAGTTTCGGCCTTTTTTCGGTTTCGGCCGAATCTAATCTTACAATTTCGGCAGTTTTTCGGTTTCGGCCAAAAATAATTTTGTAATTTTGGCTCAATTTCGGTTTCGGCCGAAATGGATCTCATATTTACCGAAAAACCGAAATTTCTATTTATTTATGTAGTTTATCTGATATATCTGTATCCTCAATCGAACTATTAAGTTCGGATTCGATTCTCTATTAGATATCTATTAGTTATCGTGGTTGATTGATTTATGGGTGTCATCAGACTAATTATTCGAATAAAATATACATATACAAGCATCTGGAACAACAATCATGTATTTGAAATTTAAGTAATTGGCATACGTTCAATGATGATATTTAACAAGACTTTTTTTAAGCAAATTCTTTTCCTTAAAACATTTGTTTAAAAAAATGCTATTGTCAAAAGTAAGTATCTGTATATCCTCAATCGAACTCGAATTATTAAGTTTGGGTTCGATTCTCATCTCTATTAGATATCTATTAGATGTGATGGGAAAGTTAAATGCATCTTTGGCAATGATCCAGATTTATTAGAGGTACACACACACACACACACATACACACACACACACACACACACACACACACACACACACACACACACACACACACACACACAAACACACACATTATTCGAATAAGAAATACAAGCATGTGGAATTCTAGATATCCATGCTTTGAAATATAAGTCGAAAGAACGAGAAGATTTGACTTCGAATAATTAATTCAAAAATAAATTATGAGAATGTCGTTGAATCCTATTTGAAAGTTTTTTACAAAATGTCAGTCTGACCAAAGCAATGCCTGACAACATCAATAAATTTTTGTTGAAAAACTTTTATTTTCGGCTTAAAATATACGCTTATTTGGATTTACTTATTAAACTGGCATTGTCATCGTTAAATACTATTTTTTCATTTTTAATAAAAGTTGGAAAAAATTTCGGTTTCGGCTTCGGTTTCGGCCGAAAATCTGATTACAATTTCGGTTGAATTTCGGTTTCGGCCGAAAATTGATATTCAATTTCGGCTTAATTTCGGTTTCGGCCGAAAATGGGATTTTAATTTCGGCCTAATTTCGGTTTCGGCCGAAATAAAAATATCTGTTTCGTCGGTCTCAAGTATCGTATGTCTCAATATGACATTGTCACATTATGAATTTTTCTGTTTATTTTTTATTATAGAGTCTCCAACACATTTTTATCAAATTAAGGCTTACATTTTAATTTTTTAAATTTAAGACGTCAAAATAATAAAAATTCATTCTCTTAATATTCAAACAATAAGTATGTGTTTACATATTATATGAAGAAACTATTTTTTATTTTCATGTATTCAAATGGAAATTAGTGAAAAAGAGAAAATTTTGCATTTTTTAATCCTAACTACACAGAGAGAAGCAGAACTTGAGGAACTTTCTCGCTTAGCAAGAATGGCGAAAGAGGAAGAAAAAAAGGCTTTGGAAGAGGATGATGAAGATATATCCTTGTCGAAGACTAGTAAGAATGTATTATATTTTAATAATGAATTTGATTTAAGCTGATCATCAGTGAATATTTAAAAACTAAAAAGTTTTCTTGAATTTTACGGAAGTTAAATGAATAAAAAACCCACAAACAGAAACTTCGTCTGACTTCACGATAGAAATAGGAGTGAACGCCTACGAAGAGTCCACCCACAGTTCCGTGCAGAATGAGGATGAACCAGAAGAGTCGACAGAAAAATAAGAAAGGAAAGATAGAAGTGATGATGGAGATGTGATAATGATGGAGATGTGATAATGATGGAGATGTGATAATGATGGAGATGTGATAATGATGGAGATGTGATAATGATGGAGATGTGATAATGATGGAGATGTGATAATGATGGAGATGTGATAATGATAGTAAAGTGATAATAATGGAGATGTGATATTGATGGTAAAGTGATAATGATGGAGATGTCATGATGTTTTTGATGATAGTGACTTAACATAATTTGTTTTTATTACTCAAATATAAATTACAGCTTAAATTTACTAAATAATTTATGTTCATATGAATAAAAATAAATAAACGCACATTGAAGTTTACATTGTTAAGAAAAGTCATAAAAAGCTTGAGGGTTTGAAATATTGAATTTTATATTCACTTCTAATGGCTTTAAAAATTTTTATTGCCAAAGCCATTCGAAATACATTGTTATTTTTTAATCATTTATTGGATCTTATATTTAAAATTGGTCTTTTAAGATTGAAAACACAAATTTGTTCAATGGGCATTCACAATAATAGCCTTGGACTTGTGCCATGAAAATATAAATTCTTTGAAAATTTAATTTTCAGATTTAATTGACTTCGACCTCGATAATATAGAAAGATAACAGGTTTATATGAAGTAATTATTTCTTTGCACTCTACAATTACCTTAACAGTTTAGCTATCTTAATTACATCCTTTTCTGAATAAATGTGAAAAAATTTACAAAACTAAGAGATAATAAAATAATAATACATTTCAACAGATCATAGCCCTTGTGGTGATATAAACATTGTTTTAATGTTTTTTTTTCTTTTAATTGAAGAAAAAAGTTTTCTAGGAATTTAAAAATCCTATATTTTACTTAAACGTCACGATTAATTTGGTTTTTGAATTATTTTCAAGCGTTATTATTAATATATATGTTTGGAGACCATCCCTAAAAATAATGTAAATGCATACGCGCATGCTCTTGACGTACACGCCTTATTACCGCTTCCGTCTGAGGGTCGATTCATTTTAGCAAAAATTTAGTCTAGAATTTGCATCCAAAGTTTGTTTATATTTTAAAATTTCATTAATCATATTTAATTTTTCTTCAATTAATTTGCAACTATGATTGATGAAAAAATTCCATTGTGTATGAAACCAGGATGTTAATTTGATTTTCTTTTATTTCACGTCATTTGACCTGAAATTAACCTATCCCTTCTAGAATGTCTTGGGATTCGTACATTGAGAACTTGATGGCCTACTGCAAGGATCCAACCGGTCAATCCCATGCCGATACCGGATGTATTATTGGATTGAACGGAGCTAAGTGGACCACCGACAACCACATACATGTACGTACATATCCACATTATTGATGGAAGTTTTTTTTAATTTCAAATTTTGTAAAAAATAAATAGAAACATTAATTTTTCAGGCTCTCAAAATTTCTCCAGCTGAAGCTCTGACTATTGCACAATGTTTTAGTAGTAACAACTTCGCAACCTTCCAAGCGTCCGGTATTGTGATTGAGAATCAAAAGTACCAGTTCCTGCGAGAGACTGAAAATAAGGTGGTTTTGGCCAAGAAGAAGGGTGCCGGGTCACTAACTATGCAGAAGACAAAGACAGGTACTTTATTCTCATAAATTTAATCATTTAAAAAACATCTTTTGATTGAATTTTTTAAAACTCTTTATTTAAAGTTTTACATAATTTGAAAAGTTTTTTGGGAATTTAATCACTAATAAAATAAAAATACTCTTAATAAATGGCATTCAGGTAATTTAAGTATTAAAAATGGTTTCTAAACGTTTTTTCATTAAACAGCATTAAAATGATAAAATAAATTCCTAATTTCCTTCAATAGCCATAGTGATAGCTCACTGTCCAGAGACCTGTCAGCAGGGATTCACGAACAAGGGTGTCGCAAGCATTGCTGACTACCTGGAGGGTCAG
Organism: Piscicola geometra; assembly: GCA_943735955.1. Classification (NCBI taxonomy): domain Eukaryota; kingdom Metazoa; phylum Annelida; class Clitellata; order Hirudinida; family Piscicolidae; genus Piscicola; species Piscicola geometra. The sequence goes on along the minus strand of OX030958.1, from coordinate 5,292,017 downwards.
AACATTTGAATGCCTTTGTGAGAAGCTGGTAATCTATGTTGTTTTATATCTTAAGAGTTTTTTTAAATAAGATTTATTTAAAAATAATTTTAAGTGATTGTAAAATAGAAAAAGTAACATTTCTATAGTCATTTGTTTAATTTAATCTTCTTTTTCAAGCTTAAAAAATGTATTTAAATATTCTAAACTCATATTCACTCGATTCCCTGTAGGTGTTGAAATACAGGCAGAATTGAGCTGACTTACGTTTTAAAGATTTTCATGCACTACTAGATAAAATGTTAACCATTTAAACATTAAACATTTATTTATTGAAAATCAAAATTAGTGCTTAATTTTCACTATCATGTGCTTTTTATTCTTCGTGTATTGAGAGAATCATTCCACAATTGTTCATTCAATAAGTTCAATGGTCTGGCTATAATGGCAGGGACGCCATCTTTCTAATTGCTAATTACTATTACTTTCAACATCTCACTTATCGCTTCGATATAATTATCTAATAAAATTGCTACTATACTCGAACAAAACAAAGTTTTACAGCTTTGCTTTTGTTACTGTTTGGTTATACGGTCTTCTCAATACACGCTGAAATTATGAAACTGGCTTGTAGTTCCCTTGGCTTTTTCTAACTTTGACTGCCTTTTGTCATTGCCATTAGATCTAACCAAATCTAGATTTTATTTGAGTATAACAGTTTAAAAGTACTTCTTAGTTGCAGTGATAAACTAGCTTTAAGGCGGAATCGACGAATGTACTTATATTTTATTTCTAGAAAGCCAAAATTAAAGTATTTTTAAAAAAGCTGACAAAATAGCTTAGATCGAATCTGCGTGGATGATGTCTTGACACTCTGACCAGATCCCAAGGCCAGGGTTTCATTTGAAGAAGCAAAAATGTCAGAAGAAAAGAAAATTAATATAAGATTTCATATATGAACAAATATCACTTGTGTCCATTGAGATTTTAAAAAAATGAATAAGAAACGTTTTTATTATAATTATTCCGTTCTCTAAATATATTCTATACAAATATCTATATTGTAAAAATAGGATCTTCTCTAAAAAGCTTCTTCCAAAAACTCTATCCATGTTTTTAAAAATTATTTTGTTTTGCTCGCTTCATCTTAGCTGCATTGCATATCAACAGGCTCATACTTTATCATACTTTATGAGTCATTAATGAGTAGCTATGGTATATTCATGATATTTCTTGTGGTTTTTGGTTGCACAAGACGGTACAACAGCCTTCTCTTCTCTATCTACTAGGAGATGGCATGAATTAAACTGACGAAATTAATTGTAGCGTCTCATTCCACGTACTACTGAGAAGAGTCTTAGTAGGGCGGCATTGCTTTTTCAAGCATCTAAAAATCTCTTAAATGTTTTTAAACTATTTTGATATATGTATCAATGATACATTGTATCATACAAATATAAACATGATTTCGTTCAGTATTCATTAAATTATCATAAGAATGAAAATATCTGTGCAGTTTAGATAGTGTTACTAATACTCATGCTGTATTAGTAGGCTTCCGTCCACTCGGGAGGTGATGAGAGTTTTCTGGGACAATTCTCAGTCACGTCTTTGGGGGGCAACATCTGGAATTACTAAGCAGACCAATCCTGGATTGACAGTCTCTGCTTCAGCTGCTGCAGGTGAAGTCGGATGGATGGATCGAAGGCCTGATTCTGCAGTATCATCATTATTCTTTGCTTTCTGGTTTCCAGATGTTGACCTCATAAACGGCGATCCTGGGGGGGTTCTAGGGTCGAGACCCCCCCACTTTTTGGTAGGGAGGGAGTGTGCCTTAATGTGGACCCTCCTCCCCCACTTTTTTTAATAAAAACATTTTGAAACTCTTGTTTTTATGCGAACATAATCGTCAAACATGGCATAAAACAGAATTTTTGTACATATTAATACATTGTGAGTATGTGTAGTTATAGTGATAGCTGTCTAAAATAGAACTTTTCAATTCTCACTCAAATATTCGTATAAAACATGTTTTTTAAGTGGGGGGAGGAGGGGTTTGGACCCCAGGATCATCCATACTGGGTAGGACCTTCTAAGATTTTCAGCAGATCACCGCCCCTGATTTACTGCGTTGTTTCTCACCCTTCTTCGATGACCGTCAGTTTGAGGTCACATTTGCAGACGTCCTTGAACTAAAGTAGCGGGCAACCAGCTGGACGGTGCCTCGTGGTCATCTCGTAATATAGGATTTATTATTGTTTATCTTTATTCTTCAATATTTATAAAAATATAAGAATGAAAGTATCTTTTCGATATTATCACAGAATGAAAATACCTGTATTTTCAAATATTTAGAAAATTATCACGAGAATGAAAATATTGTATTGTTATTATTTTTAGAAATTATCAGTTTATAACAATTTATAATATAAAAAAACTATCTGATTATACGCTACAGCATCATTATGAACAAAATAAACAATTAATCTGGTATAAAGCATTTTTATCTTTATCTATCTATACTATTCTATAGATTCTATAAGTATTTTTGTAGATTATTATGAAGAATTGTTAAATAACTTTCAAATAGGAGATTAAATAATTTCTCTGTTTTGTAAAAAGGTTGAGTAACCACTGATTTTACACAATATTTCAGTTAGAGAGTATTATTTTTTTCAATGACAAAATGATTTAATTATTTTTATTTTATAAAGGATTTTTCAAAATGTCAAAACTTCGCAAAAGAGCTACTTCAATCAGTGATAGTGAAGATATGGTAAGCAGTAATTCTAGTGAAAAATTTATAAATACTTTTTTTAATAAAAAATAAAAATAAATTATATATTTTTTAGCTTCTCGGACAAAGAGACGAAAAACTTGAAGAATATGAATCTGAAGGGTTGATTTCTACAAGCAAGCAGGAAACCAAAGTGGCTTCGCCACCAAACATTCTTGAAACCTTTTTACCAGGCGTGAGTCCAAGGTAGGCAAAATAAATTATCAAGGAATATATTCAATTGACATCATATAATATAATAATTGTATAATAAATTTGAAATCTAAATCTAAAAAACATTTATACCACTACAGCTATAAACTAAATTACAATACAATCAGCCTACCTTATGGATATACATAAAAAAGCTACAACACTAAATCAAATATAACAATCCAAATCACAAATCAACTGAACGGCTTGGCACAGATGGAAGGATTGGGTGATCAGGGGTGTCTTTTCGATTCTAATGATTGGCATCTTTAGTGTCACTATTTACCTAGGTCCCCTGCCTGTGGTCTTCATGGTTGGTTGTCTAGCTACCTCCTGCATGCTGCTACACACCCGTCAAAACATGTCAAAACCATGATTGCATAAGTCAGCATTGCTAGTTGATGTTGTGACCATCAGTGTCAGTAGTGGTGATAATTGTTGCTTTTTGTATTTTTTAGTTTTTAGAGAAGTTCTTTTATTCTATTAGTTGATGATATAGTTCATTCTTTGGTTTCAAGAGTTTGATTTAAAATTGATCTGCGGTCGTTACCTTTAAGCTATTATCTGTTCTCAACTCCATCTTATGAGCCAGCGATTTCGGTTCATACTTCGTTTGGAGAAACTTTTTTCGTCAGGAAAACTTTTTTTCCTTTATTGTGAATCAATGCAACATCAAGATCTTTGAAAGAAAATGCTTTCTGAAAATTTCTTGAAATTTTCTCAAAGTACTACACAGTGCCAACCAAACCATTTCAACTCAACCACCGCACACAACTCACAAAACATACAACCTCTGCAAGACATTTACTCTCCTCCCATCCTTCTGACGTCTGCCAGGTGGAGGAATTGGATGGTGCGTTCCATCCTCACGATCCTCATGATCAGCAGTTTCACTGTGGTTATCTCTTGGGGGCCAATTGCTCTTGTGCTAATGGTGAATCTCGTTCTCGCTTTTGTGCAAATCTATGTTCGCATTGTTTGATGTTGCTTTTTAAAATTAATCCTATATCTCTTTTTAGAGGGCTAATTAAAACTAAAAGTGCTGCTAATAAGTTTAAGTTTTTCCCACAAAATAAATTGATTAGTTTTATTAAACGCATTATACACTATAGTGAGAAAAAAATTCTTTACAAACTGTTTATTGTCATTTCAAGGAAGTGTTCTGATTAGATATTATATTTAATGCTTGCGTGTTTAGAAAGCTCTTCTGGTTTTTGGAATGTTCTTATGTAACTTTTCTATTTGTTTAAAGAACTGTTCTAATGGCCTATACGTGTTATTAAATGATTTGAAATTTGTTTCTCAGTTCATTGGCTGTTTTTGTTACGTTTGGCTTTTATAAGGTGTTATTGAATTTAAACAGTTGCGTGTCATTGCATGAAAATCGAAAAATAATTAATTTTTTCAAACACTCAAAACATTTTAAAACTCAAATTTTATTTACAATTCTCTCCATCCCATACCCAACCCTCCATCGACAATCCACACCCCCCTAAAAACCACATGTAACAACCGCATCCTCGTAGATCCTAGCCATTCAGATAAAGTGCTTTCACGAAATCATCACCATCGGCTACATAGTCTATCGTTCGCACGAACTGCCCTGGTTCCGAACTCTCTCGTGGTACTTTCTCGCCACCTCCAACTACTTCTTCTATGGCGAGAGCATGATCCAGTACTTTGGAGTTCTCATCTCACGAACTGTACGTTCTTTTTCTCGCTTGGTTGATTGATTGATTGATTGATTCCGGGGTGTTTTTTTCTCTTGAAGAAAAATTAATGAACTGTTAAAGAATGTCTTGCTTAATTACAGCTTATCAAAGTATATTTAAAAAAAAGAAAAGTATTTAAATAAAGGGTGTTAACATTGTCTTGCTCATTTATAGCTTATTATTGTACATTAAAAAAGTAAAAGTATTATAATAAAATGACTAATCGACAGAAATTAATTTTTATAAACTCAACCATTCGGGGCGAAGCATTCACAAGCCCAAATCGCTCCAGGAATTCCTGAAGCCCCTGGTCACCTACCACCGCTTCATCTCCTTCTCGCTCTACATCTCGGGCTTCGTGGCGTTCGTCTTCAGCCTCGTCAAGCGACACTACCTCAAGCAGTTCACGCTGGTGAGTTGTCGTCGTCGTCGTTGCTGCTTCTGTTGTTTGTTAGGGGTGGTGGTGGTAGTTGTGGTTGTTTGTGGTGGTAGTTGTGGTTGCTTGTGGAAGTGGTAGTGATTGTGAATGTTTGAATTTTTGTTGGTAGTGGTTGCTTGAACTAGGAGTGGAAGTGTTTGAACTTGGGGTGGGGGGGGGGGGGTAGTGATAGTTGGAAGTATCTTTTGCGGGTGCATGTTTACCATACTCGGTTCTAGGAGTATTGCTTGTAGGGGGTTTTTCATGGCCATTGGGTGCCTTATCATTTAATTTAAATGCGGCAGACTGTTATAATATGATAGGGAAATGATCCGTTGAGTTTAAAATACAAGAGTTTAAATGCCCTGGCTGAGTATTAAATGACGGATGTTTGGTAAGAATAATATTTAAGATCAAATTGTGGAAAAAATATTTTATTGAAAAATATTTTCCTCTAAAATATTGATGAAATGTCTGAAGGGTTCCTTCAAATATTGCATTGCAATACACAGCGCAAACTGTTCAAATCGACCTATTTCATCGCGTTCGAAGTTTATTAATTAAAATCTCTACATTTTAAATTTCTATCAATTTAAAGTTGTAAAATTTCTACTTTAAGCCACTCAGCAAAGCTCTACTTGACTTCTTGTCCTCTTGAACACCACCTTTTCTTTGTAGATTACCGCGATTTGTGTTTTTTATATCTTTCTTAGTCACTCTAACTTTCTTTTTTTTCAAATTAAAGAATATCATTGGAATAAAGAAATTTCAATAAATGTAATATTTCTTAGTAACTTTTTCTGCAAGTAACTTGATCATCATCATCATCAAAAACAACTTCTCCGCGACAGTTTGGATGGACTCACGTGACCCTCTTGATCATAGTAACGCAGTCTCATCTCATTGTCCAGAACATCTTCGAAGGCCTCATCTGGTAGGCCATTCTTGATGCTTCTTCACTTGCACTTACCAACACTTCGAATCTTTTACATAATATATTAATTTTAATCATTGTCATCGAATCTTTAAAAGAATAGAATAATAATGTTATAATCCTAGTCATAGTGTTATTATAATATCTCCGTAATCTTAAAAGGGTGTTATAATAGCCTTGTGAATCATGCTTCGTCCACTCACCACCCATTAACAGGGTTAACTAATTAATTAGAAAAGACTTCTAATTATGATTTTTCTATTTTTTAGGTCACATTTACTTTCCATTGGCAACTTTACCTATTCATTAAGCTTTTTTTTTCTTCGTATGCGTTTGTATTTAAAAAGGTATACTTTTAAAGTTTTTATATTCTTCATTCAATGGAGTAGAAATCACGTGCGTGGGAAGAGGTGTAAAAAAATATTTGAAAATATTTTTAGTAATTTCTAAAAAAGCACAATACTCTATACAAGCATGGTTTAATCTTCATAAAGGGCACAAAAGAACACTAAGGCAAATTGAAGTAGATGTCATTGAGAGATGCATACGCCTTGCACCTGTAGCTTTCATTATCAGACGCATTAGAGGCACTCTAATCGAGCATCATCTTCATCATCTTCATCATCTTCATCATCATCATCATCATCATCATCATCATCATCATCATCATCATCATCATCATCATCATCATCATCTGTATTGTATTTTGAAGGCGGTGAAACAAGGTAATAGGTTAAAAAAGATGTGGATTGTTCTTTCAAGTTTTTTTGCGTATAATTCAACATAGTTTTTGAAATTTATGTTTTCATTGATTTATTTTAAGCGTGCTTACCATTCGTAGCCATTGATCTGGCTGATCATTCATGTCTAAAATATATTCTCAAATCAATTCATCAACCACATCAACTTACATCTCAAAAACGTTCACCAAACCACCAACAACCATCGCGCAACACAACAAAACCACGCCACATCACCCGACACGCGCAGGTTCTTGGTTCCGGTCTCGATGATCATCTGCAACGACATCATGGCGTACCTTTTCGGCTTTTTCTTCGGCAGGACGCCCCTCATCCAACTCTCACCGAAGAAGACCTGGGAGGGCTTCATTGGAGGCGCCTTCTCGACCGTCATCTTCGGCATATTGGCGAGTACTTTCGTGCATTATTGTTTTTTTTCCATTTAAATACTTGTGCTACTTTTTTATTACATCTTTAAACTACAACAAAATTTTTACTTTCGATTGATTTGATTTCTTCAATTTTAGTACTTGTGTTTTTTTTTCATTGCATTTTCAAACAACTACAACAAACATTCAATCTACTCAAAACACTTTAAAAACAAAAAAAATAATCCATTTTCAATACCCAAGTAACCACAACTCAAAACTCTCTCCTATCCTCTCCACAAAGGTTTCGTACGCCCTGGTGCAATTCGACTACTTCGTGTGTCCCATTGCCTACGACGACGTCTCAGAGTCGCTCACGATGGAGTGTGAGAGGCCCTTTGTCTTCCAACTGCAGCACTACAGCGTGCCACAACCCGTCCAGCACCTCGCGCACATGGTTGGTTCATGCGCTTGTCGCATACTTTTAATTGGGTTTTGGTACGATAGCATGTAATAAAAGCTACCAAATGTGCTTGAATTCATTTTTTGTTTTTTTCCCATTCCACAACAGTAACTATACATCACTCCATCTTTTTCACCACTACCATAAAGCATCATTCCACCACCACTTCCAATGCAGCTAAGGTACGACTGGCACACGGTCAGCATCTACCCCTTCATCTTGCACTCCATCTCGCTCTCTCTCTTCGCCTCGGTCATGGGCCCTTTCGGTGGATTCTTCGCCAGTGGCTTCAAAAGAGCCTTCAAAATCAAGGTTTTTTTATTGCCATTTTGTTTTTTGTCTTTTAAAAAGAAAATTAAAATCTTTTAATGAATTTTTCGTTTAATTTTAATCCTAATCGTTATTTTAACGTATTTATTTATGCGATAATTTCAAAACTTTCATTCATTAAATAAAATAATTAAATTAATTTTCGACACCATTCTCCAGGACTTTGGAGACACCATTCCCGGCCACGGCGGCTTCATGGACCGCATGGATTGTCAGCTGCTGATGGCCACCTTCGTGCACGTCTACTACTCCAGCTTCATCAAGTCTGCATTTGCCATTTATCGTTATTTCTATTTAATCCTATTTCGATCTTTTCGCCATAATTAGTTTCAAAGTTTCAGTTTTTTGTACATTCATTTACTCATCCGTGCACTCAGGATGGCGAGTCCGTTGAAGCTACTGCAGACGATATTGGCACTGAAGCCAGAGGAGCAACTGCAGGTGTTTTCGCTGCTGGAAGAGTCCCTCAAGAAAAGGAACTTGTTATCTGCTTGAAGTCGTCGTCGTCGTTGTTGTTGGGGTTGTGGTTCTTGTTGTGCGGATAGGTTTTGTTGTGGTGTTGTTGGGGTTGTGGTTCTTGTTGTGCGGATAGGTTTTGTTGTGGTGTTGTTGGGAAGATTTTGTTATGGAAGGGAGAATTGTGTTGGTAGGTTTTTGTTTTTAGATTGTGTTGTGTTGGGATGGGGTTGCTGGTGTTATATTTCGTTAATCTAGTATTGTTTGGTGTTACTTTGTGTTGGTGTTACTTTGTGTTGGTGTTACTTTGTGTTGGTATTACTTTGTGTTGGTGTTGTGGTGATATATTCTGATATTCTAATGGTAATTTTTGGTGTTGAATTCATTTTCGGCTCAGTTTAGGTGTCTTGCTTTAGTTGTGACGTGGTCGTCTCCAAAGATAAGCGTCTGTCGGAAATTGAACGAGGTTTCAGGTCTTTTTAGCGGCGTTGTTTATTACCTGGTTTATTTCGTTAGTGTATTGTTGTGGGTGATGATTAGCATTGCCATATGAAAATCTCTGGCTCTGTCTAAAAACACATTTCATTTATTAGTTTTGACTCTTTCTTGTTTGACGTTGATTCCGCTTTTCATCGTTATTAAAGAGTAATTTAGTATTTATTATAACTTGTTCAGTGATGTTTTGTACCTTTAATCTAGATTTGAATTGTATTAATTGTTTCAGACTCGATATGTACTGCTATAATAAGTTATTGATTGACTGCTACAGATTCGTTTAATTTTTATATATTTAAAAAAATTGTTTAAAATTTCTAAAGATTCATAATTTTTGTCAAATTATATTACTAATAAAAATGACTAAAAATCCAGAACTAAAATGCCTACTACATTCTTCCTTCTTGAATATTCAGTATCTTCCCATCGTCTACCAACATTTTACATGTTTGTATTCCTTTAGCAAGAATTAAATGACGTTTCCCATAGAGCGTATTAAAGAACTTTTCAACCGATTCATTGTACAAATTAGAATCAGTCTTCATCGTGCTCGATGCTTGCTTGACATTGTAAGCTAGGCACAATTATTCATTTTATTATTCCTGTTTAATATAATAATCCAGTATGAGTTTATAACCGGTCTGGAACGTACTATGTTTTCACACCACTTTAAATAACTAAGAGCAATTAGAGTAACATTCACGCGGTTGCATTCTCACGTTCATCGACTTTCAATGTTGAATGAAAAAATCAAAATTCTTATATTTGAAGTTTAATTAAACGAATAAGTAAAATTACTATTTCATAAATGAATATCGATTCTAAAATTATAAGTTATATTATTAGTATCGTCAATGTCCTAGCACTTCCTCACTCCTTCGACACCAATCTACTTGTAAAGCACCCTTATCCGCTTGATCAAGCTTCTAAATCCATTAGCATCTTCACAGCAGACGATTAATAAACAGTTTTAATGACTTTCTAATCATTGATCAATTTTAGTTTGAAATTACAACTTTTTCCCGTTCATTATCTCATATTAGTATTCAGTTAATAATTATAAAATAAGATAACTACTTTTGAAACAAAATTTCATGGTCATCTTTTACCAGATTTTGCTCTCTTTGGACATAGTCGTTTTGTATTGTTTGGTAAGGCTATTCAATGTAACAAAATTGAGCATTGTATGATTTTAACCCTTTCTCCCTATATTGGCATTTGCTTCTTGAAGTTCTCCACTTTAGTTAGCTTTTTCTAAAACGATATTTTTTGATTTTCTTGGAAATATGTTCACATCTTCCCATTTCCCCATTTTCATCCTTCTTCCTTGGCTTAAAAAGACCAAAAGCTTATGTTTAAGAAAACAAAAATACATCCTATTTTTTTCTATTTGTATTTTTAGTCGCTTAAATTACACTCATTCCGACCTCAGTAAAGGCAAAATGTATGAAAAATGCGAATGTTTTAATCAAATAAGTAAATGGTGTGTCTAATTTGTGAATAGTTTTCATTCACTTATTTATTTTATAAATTGATAAAAATATAAATAACTAGATGTTTTCACTTAGAAGCTCATCGATTGTTGTTTATATTCGACTACCGATTAACACTTATCACAAGTAATTTCCGATCACACATTTTTCTTTCTTGCTATTGGTTCTTTGCAACCTTTGTCCATTCACTGTTTAAGAATCCTTAAAACCGCTACAATGATCTGAACTTTCCAAACATAAATTCAAATTTTTTTTCCATTGAGAATACAAAACACATTATATTGTATTAATATAAATTAATTAATTGTATTACAATTAATCAAATACAGCCACCATAGTAACTCGCTTCGAATAATCGTGTAGCTTTAGTGAATAAACGAATGTATTGGTTGAACATGAAGAGCTATACAAATCATCATCATCATCATCTCCTGGTTTTTTTTAAACAGGCCATCTTTTCCTCTCCCGAGGGTGGAGCCTGTCTGAAAAGTCTCAATCTCTCTCTCCACTCCTTTGTATCATGGGCATCAGTGCTGCGTGCTCCCAGGTATTTGAGGTCTTTCTGTACCACCTCTTCCCACGTCTTCTTTGGCCTGCCAGGTCGTTTCGTTCCAGAAACCTCCATTCTTCTAACCTTGTTGATCCATCCACCACCACGTTCCACATGCCCAAACCACCTCATTCTTCTCGTTTGCAGTACAGCACCAATATCCTGGATTCCCATCATTTTTTGGAGCTCATCTGAACTGATGAGATCTTTTGATTTGATGTTGCACATCCAACGGATCATGGCCCGGTCGTTGCGTTGAAGGCGGTTGATAGTTTCTGCGGTGACAGCCCAAGTCTCAATTGCGTGTAACATTGTACTCCTCACACATGAAGTGTACACACGACTTCTGGTTGGAAGTGGAAGATGTCTGTTTGTCAGTATAGGAAGAAGTTGACGAAATTTTCCCCACGCACACTTGCATCGGGTTATGGCAGCATCCTCACAGCCTCCACCTGCAGACAGCATGTCACCTAAGTAGCAGAATTCAGGAACGACTTCAAGTTTGTCTTCATCAACAAGAACTTCCACAATTGGTCTTCCGTCTATCGGTCGAGCTGTGCCTTGACAACGGGCACACTTGTAATTTGGGTCTGAGCGGAGGGAGCCTTTAATGCCTGAGCATCTCTTGTGCACCCAGGATGAGCAACCGCTGCATAGAATGGAGTTTTTGCCCGTTCCTTTAAGGCAGACTGCACATGGGTACTTTCCCGATTTCTTGGTCAGCTCTAGATTCGCACCAGATACTAAAACCTTTCGTTTTCCCCATATTAACTTTTAAGCCCTTTTTCTCCATTCCATGAATAGAAATTTATTCATAAAGTCATTTTCAGTAAAAAGTATTTATTTCAACTCATAAACCCCCTTTATTGGAGCAGTATCGTTCAAGGAATAAGAAAAAACTGTAAAAATTTTGAAAGCTGAATTTTTTCAAAGTATATTATGTGTAGATTTTATCATTTAAAATTTTTCACGTTGATGACAACATCAACGTATTAAAGGAAAAGGGTGGTAGTAAAGTTTTTTTCCATTAGGAACAAATATATTAAAGACAAAAAATAGATCAATTATGGACATTATAATAAATAAAAACCCCTAATATGTTACACTATTACAAACAAGCCAGCCATTACCCCTAAAATAGAAAGGATTTACGTCTATTTGTGCAGACACTCTCTAAACAGTCTCTAAATGAAGCTCAAAGATATTTCAGTACTAATTTACCGTTTGGAAATGTTATTATTCTTAAAGATTGATATAAATAAGTAGTTAAGGAAAATTGTGAGTAAAAAAAATGAATAAAGAATTTTCTATAAACAAAACGAGAATAATATAATTATTATAACTTTCGAAACTAGCTCCCTTGACGATTTTCGATTGTTAAATGGAGAATACAATTTCCGTCTTTTCCACCTGTACTTCATCGAATGCTCTACCGAAGCAAATATGTCCCTCTAATGATGCCTTGTCTCACCAGCCGGGACCCACTCTCTCCTACCATAAAATTTCTTATACCGCTAAAACTAAGGATCTTACTAGAATGTGTGGGCAAAAAAAAGTCGAAGTTCTCAAAGGAATAAGGTTTTTATTCTAGTTATTTTTGATACAATGTCATATTATTAATTAATTAAATGAATAAATAGTGATACACATTTTATTGCAGTGGCATATTCAGACCCGGACTGAATGCCATCATGGGTCCCACGGGAAGTGGCAAGACCTCGTATGTTTATATAATTATATTATTAATATATTAACCAATAAAATTCATTATATAGGCACTATCTATTGGTTTTGTTTGATTGAAAAATAAAAGAAAAATTCAAATATATAACAATTATTTTTATTTTTATTATTTAAAGAAATTAAACTTGAAACGTATGTTTCTAATCGTGTTGTGAATTAACAGCATTAATGAATCTTAAATAAAATATATAATTTACTCCATTTCAGTCTGCTGAATGTTTTAACGGGATTGAAAAATGGATCGGAGGTTGAGGGAGTGACATTGGTGGATAGCCAAAAGCTGCCAGTTGATTTCTACAAAAAAATTGGTTACGTAATGCAGGTGAATCATATAAGATGTACAAATATTTTCAACTATTCAAAATATATAATATATTTTATCAAGTATTAAAACCACTATTGAATCATTTTTTACTTAGAATTCAATTAAAAACGAAATTGTCATTCGTAAGGATGACGTGCTGATGGAAACACTAACAGTGCGTGAAAACATCGAATTCTCCGCAAATCTGAGACTTTCAGGAAGTGAAGAAGAGAAGCAGGCAAGAGTTGACAGCATCATCTCGCAGATGGAGTTAGAAAAGTGCGCTGATTCAAAAGTTCGTACGAGCCTCGTGAAAGTATATTCATTTTTGGGATTTGGTAAAGTGATGGCTGGAAGAAAAAAACGTTTGCTATTTGTGTCGTTGAAATGAGTACCTCCACAGGTGGGGGACGAGTGGTCGAGGGGCGTGTCAGGAGGTGAGCGGAAAAGAACGAACATTGCCATGGAGATGCTCAAACAACCTCACATTCTCTTCCTCGATGAACCAACTAGTGGTCTCGACGCACACACTGCTTTCTCGGTGGTCTCTCTGCTGCACAAGTAAGCTCCCCTTGCTCCTCTAATCAACTTCTAATCTCGCTTTCACCACAGACTGTCTCTGCAAAGAAGGACAATCATCTTCTCGATCCACCAACCTCGCTACTCCATCTTCAAACTATTCCACACGCTGACCATTCTCTCGCACGGACAAACAGTCTTTCACGGTCCCTCCGACCAAGCCCTCTCTTACTTCGCTTCTATCGGTGTTTAAAAACTTTTTTTAATTTATCAATATTTTTTTATAGAAAATTTTATAAAACTCATGAGTTCAAATATATGTAAACAAATTCTTCAGATCATTCGTGTGAACCCAATGAAAATCCTGCTGACTTCCTACTTGATCTCATTACAAAGAAATCTTGTTCTGATAGTGAGTATTACGATGTAATTTAATGGAAGGTGGGAATAGTTAATTAAATTATAACTTTGTTAACCATTATTCCGTTAACTTTTTTCTAATCTAACAGAATTTACACTAAAAAAATGAAAATAACAAAGCTAGAGTTTAAAATGGCTTAAATGAAACAAAATATTACTGTTATAATATACATTTAAAAATTTTTTATTTATTATCTTAATAGATTGATGATTCATTTTCAATATTCAAACAAACTTCCAGGCCGAGCATTCAGTGATGTCTTCAGTGAATCACAAATCAACGAAGCGTAATAATTATTTCAGTCAATGCAGTCATGGCAAAATTCCATCAGTCTGACTGTCTTTATGGCAAAAAGATAAATTTAAAAATTTGGATTATCAAAAGTCATTTAAAAAATTAATTTCGTTGGTCAGTTGAATGATAATGTGCGATAGTGCTTCGCCATGACTGTCAATGCTTCAAAATCTTGGTTTTATAAAAATAAAATAAAAAACAATAAGTTTTCAGAATTTAAATATTAATTTTCAAGATTTCCAAAATTAATCTTTTTATGCACTGAATCATTTAAAGGTTGATGCTGGAGTTGGAAACTTTTGAAGTGAAGGAACATCAAAACGGAGCAGCGAGCAAGCATTCCTCTAGTGACTACGCTGTAGGATTCATCAAACAAGTATGATCTGGAAATTCAAATGAAAGAGTACTCGCATTACTTGACACATTAAAACGTAAGTTTAAACAAATAAAATATTAATTAATTTTTTCCCATCATTTTTAGATGAAATACCTGTCAAAAAGGTCTCTATTGAACATTTCAAGAAACTATCATGTAAACCTCTTACAGGTTGTTGGAATGGGAATAGAATTCTTTTATTTGGTATAAATACATAAAGATTCAACAATTAGGTGGGAGTAAGAAACAAAGATTTTATTCTATGAACTAAAAATTATTAATATATATAATATTTTCTTTTTCTGGACTCTTCAGAAACACTTTAATCCACAAAACAGCTTTTTATAACTTCGTTGTTTGCAATCCTCATCGGGATGCTCTTTTTGCAAATCAACAGCAATATCTTGTCGATCGAAATCTCGCTACAAAACAGGTTTTTAGGATATAAACCTAATTTAGCGTCATTTCACATTTTACATGACACATTCGATTTTAGGACTGGTGCCTTTTTCTACTTGCTGGTCAACCAGATGTTCATGGTGGTCTCTGACGTAGACACCTTTTTAAACGACAGAATTATCTTTTTGTTAGTTTACGCCACGTTAACAATATTCATCGTTTTATTTTACCATATTGTATTTTCTGTTGAAATTTGTCTGAATTTTTACATTTTTATTTCTTAATTCTTAAAATTTGTATTCAGGAATGAGCATTCCAAAGGCTACTACAGAACATCCAGCTACTTTCTTACCAAAGTCTTTTTCGATTCTCTTTTGATGAGCTTTTTTTCAAATGTTATCTACTCCATCATTAGCTATATCCTCATAGGTAATCACAATCTCACTTTCAATCTAATAGTAAATTTTAAATTTATCTTTTTACACACCAACACTATTTTGATTAGCTACCTAATAAAGTTTTTGAACAACCATTCATTCGATCCGTTCACCAACTTAGCATTGATTTTTTATCCATCCAGGCTTCGATGCATCACCAAGCCATTACTTTTTGTTTCTGTATGCCCTTTTGATGCTTTCTGTAACTTGTTCTTGTTTCTGTTACTTTGTTGGTTCCCTTTCTTCGTCTTCCAGCGTGGCACAAACAGTTGTCTTGTTCTTTTTTGTCGCATTTTCTGTGAGTGATTTAATAATTCTCATTATAAATCCTAGACTAAACATCCAAAAACTTTTTTTAATAAAAAATTTAATATATTTCATCCAAAAATAAAACAAACCGAAAAAATTACTTGACACTGTTTAACGGTATGTGGCTAATGGAACAATGTTGCGATTTACCAATTCGCATCTCAAATCATTAATTACTACCACAATCAGCTGCTCTCGGGTTTTTTAGTAAACTTGAACCATATGGAAGAATGGATGGTTTGGCTCAGTCACTTCAGCATCCTTAAGTATGCTCTTAATGTGAGGTTACTTTTAATATTCCATGTTCCGAATTGTTGGTTCCTGTTCGTTCAGCTGATTTGGTTTTAATATTAAAAGCTAAGAAATTGGAAAAAACATGTTGAAATAATTATTTTCCAATTTTAATAAATTAGAAAATATTTGTAATAAATTATTTTGATTATTTTAAAGGTTAACTACATCACCCATTTGAAAGACCTCGCAATAACAGTAAATAATGGAACTTTTACTTATTTGTGAGTGTAATAAATTTTAATTTTGTTTCTATATATATATATTAAAACATATTCTTTTTCAAATGCGTTAATTTAAAATAAAGTTAAGATTTGGTTTCAACTATACTGCTTTTTCACCTTCAGAGACAGGCACTCTGCCACAGATCGCCTTGACATGCTGGCGATCAAGCACGAAGGCGACTTTGACGTTTGGAGCAACCTGCTGGCACTGCACTTGTATGCATGCATCCTGCTGGTGGCCACCTACGTCAGACTGCGCTGCACGTCCATGAAGAATATTAAATAATTCTGAAGAAGAGCATTTTAATAATGCCATTAAACGAAATGACGTTTTTAAATCTTAAAAATAGCTTGTTGAAAAATTTTGTTAAAAAATAAACAGTTAAACTAAATATGTTTTTTTTTTTAATTAGTATTATTTAACTTAATAATTGAGATTGATTGACTATATATGTTTGTAGTAGGTATTCAGATGCTCATTTGAGTTTGATAAAAACATTTTTAAATAAACATTTAAAAAGTTATTTAAGAGTTTTTTTAGCTAATGAGTGCAATTTCCGTTTATCAAAGTCTTATTTATATATAGCTATTTTGAACTACATTTTTGTTTTTATGTGATAATTAGCGTTATTGTCTTTTGAAGCTTTGTAAACCTTTTTCAGAGAAAAGTTACATTAAAAAAACTATATATTTTTTACTAAGACCTTCAGTACACTAAACATCCATATTATCTACAAATGCCTGATATTAAACTAATACATTTTTATAGAAAATTATACTTTATAAAAAGTTTATTTCAAATAAAAACTGTATTCAAATTTTTTTTTCTTTCAAATTCTTCAAATGATTCGAACACACACACAGAGAATGTCTTGATCAGTAATTCTTGGGCGTGTAGCGCAGTCTGACGTAGGTGGCCACCAGCAGGATGCATGCATACAAGTGCAGTGCCAGCAGGTTGCTCCAAACGTCAAAGTCGTCTTCGTGCTTGATCGCCAGCATGTCAAGGCGCTGTGTGGCAGAGTGTCTGTCTCTGAAGAAAGATGCGTGAGTGATTTACAATTGATAGACTATAAATAATATTAAATAAGAGAAATTTTTTTAAATAAAAAAATTATAATTTAAGAAAAATAAATAAGACTGATTTTACAAATAGAGATGAGTGCCATTTATCAGCTGCATCGTTAAGCCCTTCATCTGGCTTATGAAAGTGATCTTGAAAAAAATAAAAAAATTTTTTGATAAACGGTTTCAAATATTTGAAGTTAGTTTCTGTAATTACTTATTTACAAGTTCAAACACGTATAATAAAAAGCTAGTAAAATCAGACAAGTAAATTTAAATGAAAAAATACATTGAGTCCGTATCTCAGAAAACTTATCGTTGTCAGCCATCTAAGCCAAGCATATATTGAAGCTATGTTAGAGAAGAAACCTGAGAAAAGCTGAATAAATGGATAAGTTAATAAATAAATGAAAAAATATAAAACAAACTTATGCAAAATACGTATATATATATTTACAAAATACATCAATTTTTCCTTATAATCATGATCGTGAATAACTTTAAACCCGAAATTGACGGCAAAAATCACCAACCACGCAGGTTACGAAGCCAAAGTTTACAAGAAGGTGTACAACGCCAGATGTCTTGAAGCATGAGGAAACAAAAAGACAAAAGAAAGACGATGTAACTGAGAGCACGAGAAGTCCGTAGAAGTAAGTCATGAAGCCAGATAAATGAAAGGTTACTCCTGAATGTATTAAATAATTTAGTAATGAAAAAATTTAGATATTATTAAAAAAAATGGAATAAAAAAATTATATTTTGATTAAAAATTTTTTTTATTAGTTTTTTATAATGATTTTTCTTTTAACCACCAAAAACAACCGCACAATAGTTACAACTTAACTATCGCAAAAAACGCCAATTGCAACAAATATCGCACCCACCAAACATGAAGTAAGTGATCAGACTGAAGATGAACACTGAAATAACTTTGAAAGGTAATAACTCTGTCAAGAGCTTAGAGAACAGGTAGGCAGAGGTTCTGTAGTAGCGCTTCTTCACTTCGTGTCTGTTTGCATTTTAAAAAGTTTGAAATTATTATATAAAAATTGTATATAAACCGTCTAACGTCAAGTTGTAGTGGACTGTGTAGAACTAGACTATGTTTTCAATTTTGAAAATAAGTAAATTAGTGTTATATGGAACTATCGAAATAAGAGATATATTTAAGAAATGAATAATCCCTTGATTAATGTGATCTATGAAATTGAAATGCTAGAAAAAGTTGTTAAAAATTATTTTCAACTTACATGACAAGTGTTTGGTGCATCGCAAGGACTTGAACATCAGACAGGCAGTTGAACATTTGGTTTGCAGCCACAAAGTACAATGCACCTGTTCTTAATGTTTGTGCGACTGTTGAATGCTTGAAGCTTTTTATGATTAAAATAACCCTTATGACAAAGTTTATGAATTAATAAAAAAATATTCAAAAATGTCTTTAACGAGTTTCAAAGTTTTGGAACCTGTTCTGTAAAGCCACTTGAACAGAAGTTATTTTACGAAATATATTGAAAAAGACCAAGCCTATTAGAACGGCAAAACACTCGTTAATGATCACCTAATGAGCAAAAAAAGTCAGATAATTTAAATAAAAAAAAATAAAATTGTATTTAAAATTTTCAATATTTCAATAATATTTTTTTCACAATTTATGAAATAGTTTTTAATTCTATTTATGTGAAAGCTTAAAAAACATAAATAAAAATAATGAATAAGAATTAAAATAGCAACCGGGGTAATATGAGGCAGAGGATCTCTTAAAATGTTTTGAATAGATCGTTTTGAAACGACTTTAACCTTCAAATGATAGTTAAAACAGGCTACTAATCCATAATTTTAAAAAGGCATTAAAAATATTAAAAAAAGATAATGACTCCTTTAAATAGAAAAGTATATATTAAGTTTATTTGAAACCTGTGTAAATAGAGAAGTAGCATACGGGATTTCTTTTACTTTTTCGCAATCATCTTTATTTTCTTTCGATGACTCTTCAATGAATTTCAATTTAGAGAAAGTTCTGAGAGAAAAAAGTGTATTTTAATTATTTTAATTTTCGTGTATAGAAATAATTTAATGACGCACTTGAGAATAATAGATCTTAAATCTTAAATTTGATTAAACAAATGATTTGACATACTGCTGAAAGATTGATGACTTAGTGAAAAGATCGTGAAATAAATTTGGAAACTCAGTGGAAACAGTTATCTTTTTGGTAGGTTCTTTTGAGTCAACTATAATTTTGATTTAAATGATAAAAATGGTAAAATATTGTTTAAATAAAAATAAAAATATTTTAACTAATTTGATTAGTTAATAATACTACTAATATTCTCTAGAAGTATATTCTCATCCTATCTCACATATTTGTTAATTGAATAATAATTTTGTAAAATAGATTATTTTTTATATAAGAATGGGAAAAATAAAATAAAATTAGAGAAAACTTTTCAAATACAAACTTTTATAACAGTCTGATTCAGTGCTAGCCATAATGGTATCCATAAAAAAGTCAGAAGGGTTGTTATGTTCTTCGCAATTTTTCCCTGTGAGTATTTATAAAAATCTCGATTCACATCAACCATTTCCAAAGTTCAAAGTTAGGCGTTAATATTCTGTTATAAAGTTTATCAAGACTGTGATACACAAGACCAATAGAAGCGAAGTAAGAGAGGGCTTGGTCGGAGGGACCGTGAAAGACTGTTTGTCCGTGCGAGAGAATGGTCAGCGTGTGGAATAGTTTGAAGATGGAGTAGCGAGGTTGGTGGATCGAGAAGATGATTGTCCTTCCTTGCAGAGACAGTCTGTGGTGAAAGCGAGATTAGAAGATGATTAGAGGAGCAAGGGGAGCTTACTTGTGCAGCAGAGAGACCACCGAGAAGGCCATGTGTGCGTCGAGACCACTAGTTGGTTCATCGAGGAAGAGAATGCGAGGTTGTTTGAGCATCTCCATGGCAATGTTCGTTCTTTTCCGCTCGCCTCCAGACACGCCCCTCGACCACTCGTCCCCCACCTGTGGAGGTACTTATTTCAGAAACACAAACATACAAAAAATGTCCTCTTTAAGCATTATCTTTGTCTCATAATTTCTTTTATTTCAAAAACTTATATGCTTTACGTTCTATTCTACGAACTTTCGAGTCAGCACACTTTTCTAGTTCCAATTGCGAAATAATGCTTTCGACTCTCGCCTGCTTCTTTTTTTCACTTTCGGCGAGTGTCAGGTTTGCTGAGAATTCGATGTTTTCACGTACTGTCAGTGTTTTCATCAACACGTCTTCCTTAAGAATTTCAAAAAAGTTTAAACGTGTGAAAAATATTTATAATAACTAATAGAAAATGAAAAATGTCAAAAAAAACTTAATATAAATACCGTAACGACACTATTAAAGAGTTATTTATTCAACAAAAAGCCAAGCATTTATGTGTCGAAATGGTTTCGGGCCATTAATAAAATGTATTTTATTGCATTTAATTCAATTCCCTCACATTAGATACGTAGCCAATCTTCTGATAAAAGTCAGTAGATGGTTTTTTGCTATTCACCAGCACAGTACCTTCGATGTTACAAGGGTTTCTTAAACCTGCCAAAACTTCCATCAGCCTATGAAAAAGTAATATATGTTTTTTGATGTTCATTTAAGAATTTGTTTTTTTTCTTAATAGTTTTCTTACTCACAGAGTTTTTCCACTACCAGCTGGTCCAATGATAGCGTGCAGTCCTGGCTCAAAACATCCACTGAAATAAGGAAATAGTTGTTTTGAGATTTAAAATAACAATCCTGAATTTATTTTAAACTCAATTGAGATTAACGAGAATTTTTTTATTATTGAATAACCAGGTTGATGATTTATAAAATGCCTATACAAAAATACATACAACCCTATAGTTATTTGAAATGACTTTAACCATCAATACAACCTGACTCTTTTTAGAATATTCATTCTTTTGAATTCCCAAAACTTTTCAGCATTTTTTATTTTTACAGAGTAACTAAGATCATGAAACGAGATTATTGTTTTTTGTTCATTTTCCAAAATACAGGAATCTTGAGTTTCAAAAGAAAAATCTAATGGGGTAAAGAATTCGGCTCATTGATGGTGTATATAGAAGATTTGCAAAATTTGAAAGTTTGGACATGATTTTTTCCATTATTTAATGGCATTTCAAAACAACTGTATAATATTTGAAAAATATATGAGACCAAAATTATATTCAAAAACTTGGAAATAATAAATTTTGAATTAATGTGTTCTATTTATAACAAAATCGACACTGGCATACATGATCTAAATGTTGAAAGTCAACCAATTTAACAACTCAGAAAAAACGCGTGACAGATACTTCATTAGTAATTTTCAAAAAAGCCATTTTAGGCTTAAAACTAGTCCCAAAATAATTTAATTAGCCTTTTTTTAAATTTCACCAGTTGATTGTTCTTTTGGTATGAATAAGTTTAAAATATCAATATTTTCATTTTTGATATTCAGAATATTTAATAAAATATAAGTTTAAACTTTTTTTTATGAACATACAATTTTCTTTAAATTTTTCTTAAGAAACACTAGAGTATTAAATATTACCAATAATTTTCACATTATTAACAGTCATCAAACGTCATTGTTTATGTTTATAACAACTTCAAAACATAAGCCCAAAACTTTTACAGAAACAATGAATAGTAACAAAACATAAACCATATTAAGAATTTCATAGATTATTAACAAAAATCAACGTAAAACAATTTTATTTAAACTTAATTCTAAGCCTTGATAAACCTGGTAAAAACACACAGAACCGCATATCATAAATCTCATAACTATATCTTTCTTAGTAAATCTCCAAGAAAAGATGGAGTCACAAAGGTCTGAGGTGGATGAGAGGGTAATGGCGATGCAAATGATGAGCAACCTCTGCAACATAAAGATCAAGGTTCAGGGTCTTACAGACAAGGTAACAAATTAACTCCCTTTTGCAATTCGAAGATCTTCAATAACAATAATAGGATTTAGCAGTATGAAAAAACCTTATAAGTTCAATAACCTTTTAATAAAAGTTTTTCAATATCACATATTTAATTGGAAGCTGCTATTGAATTTAAGTTTTTCCCATTCAGTTTTTATACAACAACGTTCAACTTTGCTTTCCAGATGCGTGAACTGGTGGACATAACCAACTCAGGCATGAGTTCTGTTGAACAGATTAACCAATTCCTAGGCCAGCTGGAAAAGTTTCAGTGCATGGTCATCAAAGACTTGAACAAGACGGGTGAAGTGGCCAGGTGTCAATACAGGGTGATCAATGATGTTGAAGCATTCATGGATACGCTCAAACAACGGCAACGCAGGTTAAATACAGTTTTTGTCTCTCAGTTATTCAGTTATATTAAATATTTTAAAATCCATAAATCTTTTAATTTATCGTTAGAGTAATCATTCTAAAAACATGCAACCTCTTTAAAGGCTTAGAAATCTCTGCTTAGACCTGCAAGAAGAGCAGGGAAACTCCAAAACACTGGAATCCCCTTGCATGTGCAATGAAAACTTTGTGTCGACCCAGCAACAAAATCAACAACAACAGCCACTTCAACAACTTCAACAAACTCAACCACAGTCTTTCTATCCTCCGAGCTTCCCTGTCATGAACCAGGACTCGCTTGAAGCCTACTGCGATCCCAACACCGTCGTTAACTGTAGGGTTTTTCTTAAAGTTGATTCTTTCAATTATTATATTATTTTATTTATTTGAAAAAATTTCTCAAGAAAATAGAAATAATAAAAAATAGACAATGAATGAAGTTTAAAAAGTGACTATATGGTCTTGAAGCTCGTTCGGGTCTACGTCAAGTTAATAATATCGTCATTGTATTGTGCTGTATAATTTAGAAGATAATTCAATACAGAAACAAATTCAATTCACTTTCTGTAGTTTATAAAATTTTTTAAGATGAATTGATTAACATTTATATTTAAGGAGGTATCAATTTTCAAAATAACTCTATTATATTTTTCAGTCCTCGATCAAGAAAATGAACCATTAAAGTGAGCTAAATTCTTTAAAACAAGGATTTCTCAAATTATACATATTTTATTCTTAATTGGGATATTTGAAAAAATAGTCATGTAAACTTTTTTAGTTAATACAATTTAATCATAACTTTTTTTGATGAAATCTTTGAAAAAATTGTATTTTTTTCAACCATTGAAAATTGCAAGTTGATTTTTAAAATCATTAAAACAGAGAAAATGATCTGTTTATATCGGACATTCACCCGCTTGGAAAGTATATCAAGATCACTAATTCTTCAAACAAAAAGGTTCAAACGGTTAAAGCATTTATAATAATTGAATTATATTTTTGTGTGATTTACTTGAAAATGTAAATTTTTTTAAAGATACATGCCTTTTTTAAATCTACAAATCAATAATTAGATGTTCCACCAAACGTACATTTAGGTGAAAACTTATTTGTCTAACACACAATTAATTTTTATTTTATCATTCATTTGCTTATCTGTTCATCCAATCACCACTCATTCATCTCTCAACCCAAGATCCAAGACGTAGGAGGTTATGTTTTGTGTCAAATTGTAGAAGGATGTGACTTTGGACAATTCAGTATTTTCAGGTGTGTGAGTTATTTATCCATATAAAAAATTAATTTTGTCAACTATTTTTGAATATTTGAAATATATTAAAGATAAATAATGATACGCAACTAAAATACATTTAACAAAATTTTAAATTGATCAGGGAAATATTTTTTTAATTAACTAATTTATTTAACACAGGAAATTAATAAAAAATAGTTATCTTATTTTCTCCAAACTACAAGATTTCCATTGCGGATAGGAATCCCCTGTGGAGAGAGTTTGAAGGTGTGGAGCAGCTGCTATGACCCTGGTCTATGCAGAGGTCCCAGGGATCTGGTCGCTGAAGAAATCAGTCGATGGTCCACTACTCCTGATGTGATCACCAAGCTGTGTGACTCTACCGATGAGGTTGGTTTGGTGGAATGGTGGGAAGAATGATGAGGATGATGATGTGTGGGATATAAGTAGGAATAAAGGTATGAGGTGATGAGATTCTTAGCTATTTTATTATTTTAAATTAGGTTTTATTTTTAGCATTTCGATTAGACTTTTCGTACATTCAGGTGGTTTTAATTTTTATATATAAAATTTTATATAAGTCTTTTGAACAAATTATATATCTTATAAGACATTCTAAAATATAATTTAAACGAAAAATATAAAATTAGACATATTTATTTTAAATTTTATTTTATCATTTCAGACTATATCTTGGATCAAAGGCTGTCGGATAGGTTTAGTACCTGGCTTTTAATATACAAAAATCTTAAAATCAAAACTTAACATCTTCGATTGACAAATCCCTCAACACTCTCTGGAATCAGCTATATAATAAAAGGGTTATTCTATAAAGAATTATCCTTCAAGTCGAAATATTATTTCTAGTTTAAAGTGTGAAAGAATTAAATAGAATAATTCAAAAGACTTGACAATGTTTTCATTTGAAAGACTTCGAATCGTCGTGATTAGCAGTTGGAACATTTAAGATTTTTGTACTTCATTCTCTGGCTTTGATAAATCTGTCCCATCGTGTAGCCCACTAAACATGAAATTGTCTGCCAAAAAACAAAAAAATTGTGTATAGTTTAAATATTGGAAAACAAAATTAATAAAAACAAACGTAAATTTTTGCAAACACAAAAATTATTTAAATGGGCTTTTGGCAGCGTGAAACGAAAAAAACGAAAAATACATAAAAAATTACATTCTTCTTATGGAACCACGCAAACTATGAATGAATAAAAACGTTCTAACTTGCAAGTTATCGTTGCAGAGTCGAGTGGTAATGTGAGGCATGATGCACCAACGGGTGACTTCGTAGGCTACCAGGTCTTTCTGCACCTTCCCTACTTCGGGATTGAAGCAAGAACTCCATACCTTAAAATTAGTTTAGATAAATTTACGGAAATACTAAAATATTTTTAATATATTTAAATATTCACTAAATAATTTTAAAATCAATATTGTTAAATTTTAAAAATTAAAATCTTTCGTGATAGGTCTACACATATCAGAGGCACCTTTAGACTTTCTCCAGGAGGTAGCTGAATCCACATAGGAAATCTATAAAGACTCACTTCCTTTTCAGTGCAGCCATCGTCGAATGTTTGAACAATGAAGAAGCTGTCTAGATTCCTAGACTACAGAAGGGTTTAAAGATGGATGCATTGAATAAATAGGATTTTATGAATTTAAATAGGTAGATAGAGTTAGGTATGTAAAGTAAAAGGAAGTTTGAACAAAGTTCGTTTCATTTTAGAAGCCTTGAAATCAATTTTTTAAATAATGCTTAAAAAACTTTTTTAACCGTTAAATATTAATCTTACATTTGTTTGACTCTGATTTGTTATTTTTACATATTTCCCTAGAGGGTGAAGTTCTGATAGAACCAAATCTCTCGTAACGTTTCTATAATGTAGAATTATAGATATATTTTATACTGTATTTATCAAAACAATTCTTTTCATGGTTCAAATTTTAAATTTTTTGTATAAATTAATTTAAGTTACAAAACAAAATATAATGAGCAGTTTTTAAAATTAATTATATTTTTATTTCAAATGAAAAGGAATAGGTTATTTGTAAAAAAATTTTTTTTTCTTTTAACAACTGAAAATGTAAATAAAAATTAAAATTTAAAATTACAGATTGGGATCAGAATCTTCCAAATCTTCTGCAAAAAATGTTTAATGAAAATGTAGGATGAAAAAAACAGACTAATTAGAAATAAATATTTTACGTTGAATTTTTTTTACGTATAACTAAAAATAAAACAGCACAAAATAGGCATTTTACCAACGACTGTAGCGCAGAAATCGGGAAGAAAACAACAATTCATTTCGGAAAGACAGCAGGAGTTGTCAATCTGATTAATCATGAGTAACCTTGTGTTTGCGTTTGTTTTAGTGCATTGATGTGTATTTTTAAATTCGTTTGAAACATTTTTTACTTTTTGGTTATTGTCTTCTGACTTTAATGAAATGTTAACTTTTTCGACTTTTTCAGAAATAATGTTTTTCATTTCATTATCAGCTGGCAATGAAAATTTGCGTTTTTCAAGTTTTTTGCTAAAAGAATCTTTTTTTAAAGGTTCGGATTTTGCCTGTTTAGTCAAATCACTATTGTTAGAAATAGACGTTTCTATTATTTTTTGATTATATGGAAATTCACTTAATTGATTTTTTTGTTTTTTAGATTTCAAACTATATTTTTTTACAGGAAGAAGGGGCGAACATTCTCTAGAAGAATTTGTGCTTTTTGCGCCTTCTTTTTCTGAATCAGTCTTTTCTTTTTTGATTTTTATAACGTTTTCATCAGAAATTGGGAGAGAAACGGAATGTGTTTCTAGGTCTTTGCTGATGTGTTCAAGATTTGTTTTATTTTTTATTGAATCTTTTTTTAGATTTTGAGTATAATTGGAATTTTCAAAATTTTTACTTGGCTCTAAGGGACATTTTCTTTGAGTTTTTTCATTCAGTTTTGTATAATCATACTCGCTTTTTGAGTTATCGGATTTTAATGTTTCATCATTTTTTGGGGTTTCTATTTTTAATTTTTTTTTATCTGACAAAAGTTTTTTTTCAGAAAGTTTGCTGATATTCATCGTTATTGAAATAACTTCCTTGTCATTTGCGCAATTCTTTTTGTTTTCACTATAATTTATTGATGTTTCTTCATTATAATTTGACGACTGTTTGACAAGTTCTAACTGATAAGTTGTCAACTTATTGTCATCTGGCTTCTCGTTCTCACCTATTTTTTTCGAAGTAGAACTAATTAATTTTGTTGGCGTAGACTTTTCACTTTTGATTTTATAGTTTGAATCATTCCATCCTAATTTTAATTTGTAATTTGTGTATATTTCCGAATTTGACTGTTTAGGAATTGTATTCTTCACTTCAGGCGAATAGGGGTTGGATGTTTTTGTGAACTCACATAGATTTCCTTGAAAAGTCTCATTTTGAGAAATCGTTATTCGGTCATGATTGTCAGTTTTCAAATTCATGCTTTTACCGACCAATTTTTTTTCTTGTGTTTCTGAAGAGCTTTCCGCTTTAGGGATTGTTGTAAATTGTTTATCTGTATTACTGATCTTCAAATCTGCTATTTCATGAATTTTAATTTCACTTTGATTTTCTAAAAAGTTGTTTTTCTCTTTTTCTTCTCTTTTTTGATCTATTATATTTTTTATTGGCTGTTTGGATTGAGCAAACGACGTAACTTTTGGCAACCTATTCTTTGAACCGCTATTTACAGAATTTGAATGAAGACTAAAATTGCCAAAGTTTTCTTCATCTTTTTTTATTTTTTCTTCACGAAGAGCTTGTTCTCTTAATAATTTTTCGGCTACTTGACGAAAATCTGATTCTTTCAAAGTTTTAATTATGGATCCTTCATTTTTTAATCCGTCAACTAGACTAGTATATTTGGGAATAGTTTTTTGCTTTATATCTAATTTGTTTATTTCTGGAATTACTTTTTTCTCTACGGCTAAAGGCTCAAAACATTTCAACTGTAAACTTTTCAACCTGCCGATAGAAAATGTTGAGTAGTTATTAATATTCAATAAAAGATTCTGTAATTGTTTGCAAAATCTTCAATTACAAAAAATATTTTGACAACTTTCTTAAATGAAACACAATTATTTATTAGAAAATGTTCTTCCTTCTACTCCAACACAAGGATTTGAAAGATATAATAGGGTGAACGGGTAGCTGAGTCGGCAACGACTCTCGGCTTGACCAATAATGAAAGGTCCTAGGTTCTAGTGCAACCAATGCCCTAGTAATCCGAAGGCGCAACTGAAAATATGCAGCCTAAGTGGCCTGGAGGCCCGTTCGGGTTATACACCACTATAATAATGCTCGTCATTATTATTATATAATAATCACAAATGAACAACATTTATTTTATTATTCTTATTTATTAAACAAATAAATATTATTAGATATATAAATTAATTTACTGTTACCGTTTATGTTATTTTTATCAAACTTTAAATTATGATAAAAGTGGCAAGAAATGTAATAAAATCAATTGGTTCAAAACTGTATACCTCTCACATCGTATCATAAGGGATTGGGTGTAGCTTTCAATGTCGTTTATAACTTTATCTCTCAGGTCAAGAACTTCGTCTTTACTGTAAAACTCTTGAAGAATAGACGGGTTCACAGATTTGTCTAAATTTCTTTTTTTCCCTTGCACGTTTTTCGAATCAGAAAACTTTTTTCTTATTCTCAAGTCTTCTATCTTTTATTTAAAATATTCTTTATGTTGATTAAATATAAAAAATCTTTAAAATAAAATTTAACTAATTTCAGTTTAATATGTCAAAATAATTTAGTAAAATGATCGTCAAACTTACTTTATTTCCAAGGTCATTTATTTTATTTTGAACTATTTGAGACTTATTTATCAGCTTCGACAAAACCAAGTTTTTGTCTTCTTTGATATTTGTCATTTTACAGAATAAATTGAAGAGCGTTTTAAGAAACTTTAACTACTCATTTATAAGCTATCATGAAGGCTGTTTGAAAAAACACCTGGAGCTCATTTACTCACGCAATAACTAGAACATTTTTACATTTTGTATGGAAGTTCTTACATTTAATTTTAAATGTCTTATGGCCTTTAAAAACAAACAAAATTGAGAAATTATAGATGTTTAATTTGTAGATTAAGTTGCTTTGTTTGATAACAATGACTGACGTCTTTTTAAATTTGAAAATCAAATATTTATTGGATATAACTCATTTCAATTATATTTGTTTTTTCTTCTCATTTTTTCTGAAAAAAATTAATTTATGTGATATTTTAACATTCAGAACTGTCTCTCGTTGGAGGAAGTCTAAAGTTTCTGGCCCAATGTTTAAGCAAGACTCTGTTTAAATAAAGGAAATAGTTCTGTCAATTACCAAGTAGTTATTTAGTTTACATGTAGTTTGATTATACTGAAGAGAACCTAGACCCCTCCAAGACTAACGCTCGCTTTAGTATGTTTGCCTCTTCAGAACACTTAATACAAAACTGAGACGCTTCAAACAGATCCTTTTTCAACTTTTAAGTGAAATTAAATTATTTTGAATATTTTGAAGTTTATTTTTTTTATTAATGTGCTATGATTTCTAATTTAAAACTTTAAGTGGTTATAACTTTTCAAAGTATCTCCAAATAAATCATTCATATTTTTTAAGAAGACAAACTTTTAAATTATGAAAACGTTCTTGTTCAATTGTGCTTTTGATTTTCTGGAAAAACTCCATATACTCGGTGATATTCTTCTGTATCTCGACGCATTGTTCGTCTCTAAGATGTTTGCTAGTAGCGTAGCAAGACGTGATCTGTAATTATTAGAAAAGATGAGCTAATTTTTAGACTAAAACAAGGAATAAAAACTCACTTCACGCAGGCATTTAATGGCGAAATAAATGCTGCGTATCATGGCATCCTTGTCGTCAGGATGTTTGAGACTGAGGTTTATCTGGTTGGACTTAGCCATCGAGAAAGTGTTGAGTGATTAAATAGTTTTATGAGTGGTAGTTGTGTCTTAAGTTGTTGCTGTAGTGTTTTAATGATTTGTCTCCGGTGTTGATTTAACTCGTGTATTCCATCTTTCTAAGTGTTGATTCATTTGTAGGACTGATTTATTAAACTAAGGTAACTAGATGGAGTTTAAAAATTTACTGTTACTTTCAAAATCAGTGTTTTAGTATTCAAACGTGAAAGATATGATTAATTATTTTGCTTTTGGATTGTGAAGTTGTTATCATCAAAACATATAGATTTTGAGACGTGAAATTCTGAATTTTAAATATTTAATTATTTTTAATTAAAAAATGAATAAAAATTATTTGAATGCATTTAGATAAACTATCCTAAGAAAATCTGACTTTTCAGTCCTTTACTGAAGATAATTTTTTCACACTATATTAGCATATGCCATATAATATGGGAATATTGTCACGTTTTGTAGCTTTTTAACATTTTGTTTCAAGACATAAGCGGAAAAAATAAATAATTTATATAACTGAATGTTAGGAAAAATTTATCGATTTTTATTTTCAATCAATTGGCTTTTAGAGATTTCTTAGGATGGTTATATAATACTTTTTTAACGATTTTTGAAATATTATTTTGATATTTTTGTCGTAATTGAGTAATTAAATGTTTTTTTAAATGAATACTTTTTCCACGGTTTCAAACTATTGCCTTATTTCCTTATGTTACCACCCATTATTGGCACAACCCTGTCATCCTTTTCCATTTCAGTGTTTTCAGTTGCAGACTGTGACTCCGCCATGGGCAGTGTTTCCTGACGCTGTAGGATCTGTCGTTGTGTTGCTTAGTATGATTTGAAGTAAGATAGTTTACAAAACTTGGAACTAGGTGTTTTAAATTAAATACTAGAAATAATAATGAACAATATTTAAAAACGTTGAAAATTATGTTTTCTATATGATACAATGTATCATTGATACATGTTATTTGTATAAAAGAAATACCTAAATATTCGAATAATAATTAGAAATTAATACCGCAGATGTAGCATTCAGCTGGTTCAAACTTCTCGAGACCACATATCCACGTAATAGGCTGATAATATTTTATTAAAATTAATTAAAGCTTTAATTTATAATAGAATTAATCATATAAGTTACTTAAATTCCAAAATGACAAAATTGAGCTAAATCACTCAATATATATTTTTTTTCCTTATATATAAAGAAAAAAATACCTTGTTCAAATCATTCGGGAATAAACGTTTAGTCAAAACCACTTACTTTCCCTTCTGGCGTGTAGAGGGCAGTAGTGACGCCTGCACCCGCCTTCCAGAAGCACAACTCATGGAAAGTGTGGTCTGTCGGCAGTTTCAACCAGCCTGGATCCGAACACTTGGACCAAACTTTCACCTGGGATGAAAGATCTTGATGTCTATGTTGTTACATGAACAAATAAGAATAATTGAAGCTTTTATATAGCGCCTGGGTGTAGCGCGTAGATGTAGGTTGTTTGGTAGGCTGGTAACCAGTCTGGCTGGTTAGGTACTAAGCAGATCAAGTCGTTGAGGGTTTCTTACTCTGTACTGGGCTGGTATAGTTGCTCCTTCTGCGAACTTGAAGACTGAGAGAGGACTTCCGTAGTAGAACTGGATGAGGTACCAGCCAGATATGCATATGCTCTGAAGGTTTATAAGGTTTAAAAACTTTATTTTACCTAAATCGGATATAAAATAAACTTAAAAACAAAATAATAAAATTATGTGAAATTAAATTTTGATATTTAAAAAAACTTTTAATAATAAAAAAATAAACGACATAGATTTGAACCTTGTTGTACGATGAGTTGAAAAGTTTAACGTATCTACCCACTGGATGCACTTCAAGCATTTTAAGGTATGACTCTGTTTATAAAATAAAACATTATGTAATATTGTGATAATTAAGTGTAATTTCCAAAAAAAAAGTATTGAATTTTTTTGCGTAGAAGTATCGCTAAGATATTTATTAGCATCTTCACTAACTGCCGGTCTGTTGGAGGCATGGCGAAGACGAAGCTCCACAAGTTTTCAACTTCTTGGTGGAGGGGGTGGAGGGACAAGGATCCCCGTCGAAGGGGAATGGCGGAGGAACGCTGCCTTGCATGCAGAT
The DNA here is from genome assembly GCA_943735955.1 of Piscicola geometra. Classification (NCBI taxonomy): domain Eukaryota; kingdom Metazoa; phylum Annelida; class Clitellata; order Hirudinida; family Piscicolidae; genus Piscicola; species Piscicola geometra. The sequence continues at coordinate 5,259,965 of OX030958.1, read as the reverse complement.
CTGTCGTTGAGAGTTCGAAAAAGTGAGATTTTAAGAGGTTAGTTGATTAATGAATGAATATATTCGAAAGATATTTAAAACTGTGTTGTATAGATAGATGGATGAATGTAAAAATAGATTGAAAAGTAGAATAATTGATAGACGAGAAGATAAATAGAATATTTAATAGGAACCTTATTGATGCAACAACATTTGTGGGGCTTAGGCTGACAGATTCTGCAGTTGGAGAAGGGACAGATGGGAACGGTCTGAGGTTTGTACAGGCATGGTTTCACTAAGGCTGAACACAAGACGTTCATCATTGCTGGAGCCGTCTCACACATTATTGCTGATGAGAAGTGGTTTGGAATCAATGTTTTTGTGACATTCAATGCTTTGCATGTAGTGTTGATAGTATTAGTGATTAGAGTAATTGTAGTTTTTCAATGTTATGACACTTTTTTTAACTCAAGAAATGTATTTAAGAACAAATAATTTCATTGGATATCTCAATCAATAAATATAAAATAAGTATGAATTTATATTTCAATTAACAAATTATGTAAAATATTTCTTTATACATTTATTTTCCCCTCTGTAGGTGTTAAGATGATTTATTGTTAAGTGGCGTGAATATAAATATAAATAATGACGTAGTAAATATACTTTTTAATTTTTAATTAATTCAATTTTGACAATTTATCTGAAAAATATAATTTATAAAACCTATAAAAACTATACATTGTATATATAAATTTAAATGTTAGAACAACCCCGATCGGGGATAAATATTAACTTAAGTTAGAATACTGTATTCGCAAAATATGCAATAAGTTTTTTCATTGAATTAAGTCTTAATTATTAAGAGATTTAAAGGCTACAAAAAATTAGAAAATTTTAATTTTTCTCATAAAACGAAATATTTTTATTTGCATAATAAATTATTCAATAGTACAATCTGTGATACTATCACAGTGATAGTAATTTGATTTTTTTTTTAAACTTATAAACGATGTCGCTATTTCTAGATTCGTGCATAGTTTTTCTCTCAATGGTTACATATATTTTAAAAGCATATATCTCAATTAAGCTTTTGACTATAAGTCTTATAGTTTAAATTTTTCAAAATATTTTAATCATTAAAATATTTTGTAAGAAATTTTTTTTTTAATTCTCAATTTTGCAGATTTTGTTTTTTGGAGGAGGATGGGTGTTTTTTTTGAAAAAACTTTTCAGAGACTATGAAGTATGCTAAGTTATTTCTTTACTTTTTAATCTTTATTTTTATTCGACTAATAAAGCTTGATTTTCATTCAGCAAAAATACATTTGTTTTATGCAGTTACCTAAGCCAACTTCCAA
>OX030958.1:5168625-5253625 GCA_943735955.1 Piscicola geometra | reverse complement strand
TCGATTGGGGTTGCTAATCTTACCAATGCTTGTTGCTTTTTAATGAATTTTCGTCTTTATTTTTTGTTGTTGATAATCATCAATAAAAGCTAAATTTAAACTCTAAAACTGTTAAATATTCTTTCATAAATCTTTTTTCAATGATCCTACCGCACCAAGTAAGCAAGCTACGCTTCACTTTCAGTTTTTCTACGCCATAGCGAGCAGCAAGTCTTCGAACATCATCGTCTTATGCCTCGCTCAAGTGATGGTTGGTGCAACTATTTCAGTATTATCCTTAGTATACTTATAATACTTATATTACTCTCGAGGTCAAACCTTTTCTACAGCATACTCTAGATTTTCAAATATTTATTTATAATTGCAACAATTTCATTAAAATTAATTTTTCATTTGTATTTGAAAAGATCCATGAACACTCTTTTTTTCAACTTCAGGGTATGTACTTTCTTTCGTGCGTTCTCCTCATGAGAATGAATCTTCCTTCGGAATACAGGTGTCTTGGTGCAATAATTTAATTTTTTTCTTCAAACATGTTTAATTCGGAGTAATTTGAAATATGTTTTTAGTTTTTAAAATATTAGTTCTATTGTAATTTGCTAGCTACCACTGTTAATTATTTAAACTCTTTTCAACATTTCAAATCCTCTTCACACTCAATCTCACATCTATAAACTTTAAATTCAACCCATTTGCCCAGTCTCCATCACTATTCAAGCACCAACCCTCCCAGATCCATTATCACAGAAGTTCTCGGCGACCTTCAGTTCAACTTCTACCATCGCTGGTTCGACGTTATATTCCTCATCAGCGCTCTTACCAGTATTGCATTTCTGTACACTGTGCACAAACAGTCACCCCTTGAAGACATTAATAAGTACCCGTAAGAAGTGGGAAAAGAGGTGGGGTTGGAAGGGACAAAGGTGTACATTATTTTGTTTCAAGTTTTTAGTTTAATAAATACATTTACAATATTCATAATATATTGGTAGACGGTTCTCAAATATTAACGGCTGCTGCTATAATATTTAATTCAAAAAATAATTTAATATTGAATGTATATTTATAATTTCATTGGTTGTTTATTGGTTATTATAATTTCATCATTTAAACTTCCTAATAACAGAATAAACATTTCATATTTATGACTTCAATTAAACTTCGTTATTGTGTCTGTCAGTCATATTTCGTTTATTGTGTTTCAGTTTAAATTCACATGGGGGAGGGGGCGCTTCTATTCTATCATTCATTTATTATAATTCGATTTTTTAATCTTATTTATTCGTGTTTCTATAATAATGATTTTTAAAATTCCAACTTGAATTTTATTTATCTAATTTTTCTATTTATAATGCTAGGAAAATTATAAAGTATGATATAGGTTTTTTGAGCTCTACCTTTTTCTAAATGATTATTAAACTTTTTCTAAATGATTATTAAACTTTTTCTAAATGATTATTAAACTTTTTCTAAATGATTATTAAACTTTATCTAAATGATTATTAAACTTTTTCTAAATGATTATTAAACTTTTTCTAAATGATTATTAAACTTTTTCTAAATGATTATTAAACTTTTTCTAAATGTTTATATTTTAATTTATTATTTATTTTTATATATAAATAAATAATTTATATGTGTGTAAATCATTAAAAAAAATAATATACGTGTTTATAGTGACCAATAAACCGTGCTTTAAGTACAATGTTATAAGCCCCAGTGCTCCCGTCCTTCGTCGCTTAAGCAAACCAAGTAGTAGGTGGGCAGTGCACTTGAGAATAAATATATTTAAATATACTTAAAATCATTTGTTTTCAGAATAGGTTGAGACATTATCGATAAACAAACTCGGTGATATCTGAGAGGTTACGAGTCGATGAGATAATGTTCTAATAAAGCAACTTTTTTAAAGCTATACGCGTTTAATTCATATTTATTTATGCTATCTTTATTATTTGTATGTAAAAATTCATAAAACTTCGGCTTGCAAATTTTAATTTGACAAACTTTGTTTTCTAGTTCTATAACAACAGCCCACCTACAACCCATAATCATTTATCAATATACTCATGAAATATCAAGATTCAGTTAGAAGATAAGACTTTAAAGTTGAAGATCTATTTTATCAAATAGATTTTATAAAGCAATTAATTTATTAGGTTAATTTTATTATTTAAGTGGAAAATATTTATTTCAATGATATTATTACTTTTACCTAAAAATTTATAAAATTAAGGTTTCAAATCTCTTACACCTCAAAATATTTCAATCGAAATTTTTTTGTGAATATTACTCAAAAAAAACATCTGTTGCCGCTTATTCAAATCAGGATTTAATGTCTAATTATAAAATAAATTTTATGTTTACGTCTAGGCTTGTATTGTTAACGTAATTTATTGTCGGCATTGCAGCATTGTTTAATGCGTAGATGTCACAACGGAAAATTAATTAATGCAGGGTAAAATACAGATTTAAGTAGAATAAATGTTTGCAACATAAAGAAGCATTTTAAGTGAGAATTTTTTTTGCTTAGGAAGAACTTATTAATTCAATGAACCCTCATTGAAAGTTTTATCGTATTTAACAGAACTTTATTTGAAATGTTAGATAAGTTTTTTTTGCATTTAAATTAGACAAAGCAATGGGTACCCAATAAATGGGTCAGGTACTCGGAAAATAGTTAGAATAGAAAATAAAGACTATTAATTTGAAAAGTTGAAAACAAAATTATTTAACTATTTACATAAAGGTACAAATTCTGTGTGAAAATATACAGAAATATAGAATTTGACTTTGTGAAAACGCAACATCGGCGTTAGTTGGGGTAAGGATCAAATCAAAATCTAATATAATCTAACCAAAAGCATTAAATTAAGGAAAAAATAAATATGAGAAATAACTAATGGAATGAAAAATGTTGAAACATATACCTACGTTTCTTCGAAAAAGAAATTTTTAAGAACAGAAAAATCGACCGTTTGTGACAGTCGTAATTGGAAATTAGCGAACATCGTGTGAATGTACTTTAGAAATTAAATGCATTTAATTATAATATAACTATCAGGCATTAAAATACGTAAAAAATAAATTTATATTATGTTATTCCTAACAAGAAACATGATTCCAAACAAATGATCAAGAGTGTTTTCAGAAAAAGAAATTAATCAAAAAAACTTCGTTATTTGGTTTTTTAAATTTCGATAGCATGTCATGAAGATTTCAAACCCATATCTTTTTAACCTTATTTCAGTTTTCACCCTCTTTGCTTCAAAGTTACATTTAAGACTCAATCAAAGTTTTTTCAGATGCGAGAAAACGTAAAAGTATACATGAGTTCAAATGCACTCATTTTAACTCCAAAAAAACTCAAACAGATGGTTGATCTGATACTGCGACTAAAGTGTTATTTGAAGAGATAATTATTATTTTACCAATATCATTATGTATGCTGAAGAAATAAATTTGGCTAATGTTGTATAGATACTATATAGTCTATATACTAATTATTTCGAATTTATGAAATGCCCAGGTGTTAGCGACTGTGGCCGAAGCAGTTGTGGTGATGATGATAAGAAAATAATGAAAAATATGACAATAAAAAATAATAAATTAAACAGGGTATGATTGATTATGAGAAGGCCGAATGCAATGATTATGCTTATGAGATCTGTAGTGGTTAGTGAGTCATCATTTAAATGCATTGATTTGGTTGGTTTTGCTATTTCTTTCTTATGATTGGTGATAAAGAATAAAACGATTTCAAAGGTAAAAAATTTTAAAAAATTAAATTTTAGAAAAGAATCATTATTCTATTTAAGGTATAAAATAAAAAATGTGAGACTGGAGAGCTGACGTTTCCAAGTAAAATAATTTCGCTATTTTTTCCCAAAAAATTCAAATAAAGTAAGCGTTAAAATATTAAATTATTAAACATTCGAAATAAAGATCTACTGAATTGACAAAAGCAATCCTATGGTTCATTATCGTAACAAGCATTGAATACCACAGCAAAACAATTGGCAAACAACTTGCTTTCCTCATTCTCACGATCTTAAAGATATGATATTCAATAAAACATGCTTGTATTTCATTATAAATATCTGTGTATACTTCTATGTGATTTAATGTGTTAGTGTGTGATTAAAAAGTTTATCTGTTTATATAAATATGCAAGGAGAATTTTCATTGCGTTCTTTATTTATCAATGTAGTCGATCACTTGGCACGGTCACTAATTAAACTAATGCGTTTTTTAGATGTCAGTACATAAGTAGAGATATTTTGGTACACGTTTATATGTTTATATAATTTATATAATGTTTATATAATTTTTTGAATTGTTTTTCTATTTAAGTTCTGTGTCACTGAGAAGTTGAAAAGATAGTAGTTTCAGACTGTTGACTTGATTTTTATTTTGAAAATTCGATTTTGATGAAAATAATAGTGAATACTTTTTTTTCTATCATATAAAGTCTAACCCGAGCAAAAAGACTTTGTAAAAAGAATTTATTAATGGTTTTGTCTGTTCAGTAAAAATAAATGTATTCCAACTTAAAAACATCTACTATGGATAACCTACTCTCCACAAGCGCGTATTTCACCTATTTTGGACTCTTAATCCTTTTTAAAATATCAGGTAAACACATAGTTAATAAACTATTATTAATTTAACACCTATTCAACAAAAACATAAAAGGAGTTCTGAGTACTATTGATTAGCTTTAGTCATGTTTTCATGGTGGATATGATATATGCTTCCGATCCATCCCAATTAGCAAACATCAAATAGAGATTTAAGAATTGTAAGATGAGATTTCAATTTATAGTCAATCGTTTAATCTCACCTTAATCAGTCTCATTATTTACAGCTACAAACTATTTTTTGAAAAATTAAATTAATTTTACGAAAAAAATTGTAAATTCTAAAAAGTTTTAAAGTTGTTAATGAAATTAGCTTTTTAAATAAACGCTTCAGTTGCGTGCCCGGGCGCTATACAAAAATGACAATTATTATTATTAAATGAAAAACAAGTAATGAAGCTCATTAATTTGTTGAATTAAAATTACATTTATCATCTTTATAAAAAGTTAGTTTTATTTTTGTAAATATAACTTCATGTTTAGATGTATGTGCAAAAAACATCTTTAATTGTTTTTTAATAATCCAAATAAAAATTATTTGATTTTTAGTTTCAATTCATTTTGTGTTAATCATGCAAAGATTAATAAACCGTTTACTTGTTTAATATAATTAGCTTTAAGATCATTTTATGAGAGCAAGGTTTAATGTAAAATTCAAGTCATCTTTTATAAAAGTCAGGGCACATTGAAATCAATTACTCACAAATTGCATTCAACCTTAACCCTAACCTCGAATATAAATGGCATTTAATCCTAGCCCTTTACCTTAACTCCAACTTTAACTTTGCTATGTGCTATGACTTCAATATCTTGAAATACAATCTGAAAAAGCTTTGTTGAAAAAAATAATTGTATTGGGATTTTGAAAAGTTATTTTAAGTATACAATTATTAATTTAAATTATATTTTTAAATAAATATTTAAGCAAATCACTTATCCACTTGAGAACGTTAATTACTTACAAAACCCGCGTGTCACAACGCATGTGAACGAGATTAAAATATTGAAAAATTTAATTTTCTTGAGCTAATAATGCATTTTTGTTATTTTCTAGAACAGAATTTTATCTTTTTTGATATTTAAGTGAATGTTCACCAATGTAAAAAAAGAGTCAAAAAAAGTTTTTTTATAAGTATTTTTTCATGTTAAAAATATTTTTTCATTTATAATCTCAACTTATAACATTTCCATCTACAGGATCTGCAGGCCAGACAGACCTTTGTGAATGTCTTCAGGCAGACGTTCACAATACCATTCAGATCTCCGATGTTCTCGAAAACGCCCCAATAAGTAAGCCGATATGAAAATGTTATAGCAGTTGAACAAATATTTTAAGATTATGTTTATGCATGCGTCAATGTGTATTCAACCAAGATTGAAAAATTACGATAGTTTACCTCGTTTAAGAACCATAAGAAAAAAATCTACACACATATTTTAAAATGCAATCACATTTTTTATGAACTTAAAAATTGTAACTTTAAAAATCATTTAATTAAATTTAACAATTATACATACATTTATTCAAAATTCTCTATTACTAAGAGTTATAATCAATAATAATTGAAGTCTAATCAATGTATGAAACTGTTTTACAATAAAAACTCTATTGTTTCTCTACAATAGAAGCCCTGGACAACTTAATAAAATCACTGTTGTTTTATTTAGTGGACAACTATTATTTTAAAAAACTGATTCCCACCGATTACGAATTAAGTAAATAATATTAATTATAAGTTTAAACTTTCTAAATATTTCTAACAAATTTTTTTTCTAAAAAAGAAATATTAAATTTTTTTTAAAGCTTGAAAACCCAAACTGAAAAAGATTAATCTCAAACTAACAGAGTACTTAAATACATTTTACCATTTGAAAACCCACTTTTGCATATTTATTATTATTATTTTCTATGCTTTGAATACTTCAAGCTAAATATTTCTTCAATATGTATTTAAACATTAAATATTTAAATATTTCATAATGAAGTTTTTGATATATAAACTAGATTTCGTAATTTAAAAAAACACAGAAATAGCTTGAAAACCCAAAAAAAATTCAATTTCAAACTACTAATAGAGGGGAAAACAAAATCATCGATTTCAAAATTTCAAAACGTCCAGTTAGGACATAGTAGTAGTAGTAGTAGTAGTAGTATTTATAGTGCCTTTGTCTCGACACTTCAAATCTTTTTCTTCATCTCCCCCTTTCTCTCCTCTCCCTCTGTCTCCAGATTGCTCCCACACTTCTCAGCACCACTTCTTCCATCCTCCGATCCTCTTCCTGGTAACCAAGGACCCCTTCCATCGGGTCCTGTTTTCCACGCTCCCTTCTCCAAACCGTCAGCCATTCTTCTCTCCACTCTTCATACAACCCACACTCCAGCAAAACGTGCCTCTCATTCTCTTCCTTCCCACAAACACACTTCCTATCCTCCTTCTCATACTTCCAGCGCACAATTTCATTATTCCTTACCGTCAAGCTATCCCCCCTACACATCATCCTAACTTTCGCTCCATCTGAACCATCTACATATTTTTCCAACTTCCTGCTTTCTGACCTCTCCTCACGGTATCTTCTCAATCTTTCACTTTCCTGTATTTTATTTCCCCATTCCTCCCTTCCTTTTTGTTGGATTCTCTTCACCAGCTCCCTTTCCCCCATCCCTCCGACCTCTCTTTCTGAAACGCCCATCATAAACACTCTTGCTCGTGCGCCTTTTCCTCCACGTACCATTCTGCTCATAACCTCCACATCCAATTTTTTTCCTAAGTTGGCTACACCTCTCCACCATTTAGATTTCTTACCTATCTCCTCTACACATGCTCTACCTACTCTTCCTACTATATCTTTCCCCTCTAATGTCCTAATCATAAAGTCTGTCATGACCTTAGCCTCTCTTTCCCAGAATGTACTCCAGGCTGTTTCACCATGTACTACGACATTTCTTACGCTAGTCTCTACCCCCCATATCCATCTCCCAAACTTAGTCTGCAAAACCTCTAACTTCTTTCTTTCCTTAGCTGACCAACCAACTGCTGCAACCCCATACATTATCTTTCCTACAACCAAGCTTTTCCATGCCTCCCTGCCCATGATAAAACGACTTCCCGATCTTTTTGCTCCATATTTTACCATGCCGGTTAGGCTTCCAACGTTTCTCATCATTTCACCAAATTGATAAATCCCTCCTTTTTTTCCCCCTTTAAGCTTTAATCCTAAATACCTTACCTCATCACATTTTCTTATGGTCCTACCTCTAATTACCCATTCTTGACATCCTTCTATACTTGTATTACCAACCAGTTCCACAACTTTAGATTTCTCTTCATTCAGTTTCATTCCATATTCCTCTAACACCTTCAGTACATCCTCTAACACTATTTTCATATTATCTTCGTTTTCCGCCGTCACTAGGATGTCGTCAGCATAAAGCATTCCTCCAAACCTCCACTCTTTCTTACTATCTTCCCTACCCATTTGATTGTGTACTTTCATCACTACCCCGGCTCGATGGTTATCCAGAACCGCTGCCACATCCCTACTGTATAGATTGAAGAGGATTGGAGATAAAGGACAACCCTGTCTAACTCCACTTGTGCACGTAACCCATTCTGTCTCCAAGTCCCCCAACACAAATCTCACTTTGTTATTTTCATACACCTCCCTCAACACCCTTAAAACTCTTCCACCCATTCCCATTTTCTCTAACACTTCAAACAATTTACCTCTGTTCACCCTATCATATGCCTTTTCTAAGTCTAAGCCCGCTACCAATAGTCTTTCACCTCTTGCCTTTGCAATTTCAACAACCCGCCCTAACATATAGAGGTTATCATCCCCACGCCTCCCTCTTCTAAACCCTCCCTGTGTTTCATTAACTATACAATTACTTTCTGCCCATCTCTCCACTCGTTCTCCCAAAATAATCATCATTAGCTTATATAAAAGGCTGCTAATTGCTACCGGTCGATAATTCTTAATTTTCCGTCTCTCCCCTCCTTTATGAATTAGGACGACCCGACTATACCTCCAACTTTTTGGTACCTCACCTCCTTCTAATATTTTATTAAACCAATTTCTCACCTCTTCTCTTCCTCTACATTTCAACGACTTCAACAACTCCCCAGTTACCCCCTCTTCATCCGCTGCTTTTCCTAGTTTAAGTTTTTTCAGTGCCCGTTCAAATTCATTCTTACTGATGCTTCCTTCATCCTCCATTTGGATACTTTCTTTTTCGATGTTCATCGTGGCTTCTCCCTCCGTATTTAGAAACTTTCCCCATGTGTTGAGTATGCATTCTCCCATCTCCTCTTTTCCTTTCCAAACACCACCCTCTTCATCCACCAGATCCTCAACCTCCATTAATTTTTTCCCTTTCCCCATAAACTTATTCAACTCTCTGAACATATTTCTCTTTTTTTCATTCCCTCTTCCCATGCATTCCATTCTTCTTCTATTCCACTCTGCTATTTTCTTCGAAACCATTTCACTCGCTATCTGTTTTCGAAAGAGGTATTGTTCCCAAGCTTCTTTCGTCTTTGCTGCTCCTCTTCCAAGTTGCTTTTCTCTTCGCCTATGCTCCCTACTCCATTCTTTCCTTCTCTTCACGGCTTCTTCCACCTCCACATCCCACCAATCTATGTGATGGTGTCTTGGTTTCTCCACTTCGAATCTTCTTGCTACTCTTCTAATCAACTCTTCTATATTCTCCCCTTTGTTTTTATTTATTTCTGTTTCAACCTCCTCACCCCAGAGTTCTAAACTCTCCTCCTTAATGATCTTTTTCTTCTTTCTTTTTCTTTGATCTTTATTCTTGTGCCACTTCATCTTTACCGCCACCATACAATGATCACTTTCCACTACATCCCCAAGCTCACCAACCCACCCTTCTACCACTTCTTCCTTTCCTTTATCGTTTGTTAGTACCAAGTCTAACCCAAACTCTTTCTTGCCACATTTCCAAGTGGGAATGTTCATCTCTGGCCACTCACAATTCAAGATGCTCAGCTCTTCTTCTTCGACCATTTTCTTAACCATCAAACCGTTTGTGTTATCAACCCCATCCAATTCCATAAGATGTCCATTGAAATCCCCTCCTACCACCAGTCTATCTCCTGTCTTTTTTGCTTCCCTTGCCAACATAGCTATGCACGAAATTCTTCTTTTATTTGCAGCCTTATCCACCCCCTCGCATCTTTGATACACCACACACACCACCAGACCTGTTTCTCCGTTCATCCTCAACACCAGCAAATCTTCTTCTTGGTATTTGTTCACTACCTCTGCTTTCAATTCCTTCTTCACTAAAAACCCCACACCACCACATTTCCCTTCTTCCATTTTCCTCCCCACACCAAACCATTCTAAAAAGCCTTGTCCATCCACCATCTGATCCTCGTTTAGGTTTGTCTCGCATAGTCCACAGATATCTATATCATTATTTCTTATGAATTCAACTGCTTCTCGTTGTTTCCCTATATTTCTCAGTTTCCTTGCATTCTTGAAGACCACTTTGATTTCTCCTCTCCCTTCTCTACCTCCCCTTATGGAACTTAATTCTTTTCTTCCACCTCCACTTCGTCTCCCTTTTTTCCATAGTTGTCCTCTTCTACATTCTTTCTTCGGCCCACATTCTTCAACTCTATTGCTCTTTTTTCTATCAACGCTCTCTTCAGTTGTTCTATCTTCTTCTGTCTTTTCTCCCATTGTTTTCTTCTTTCCTCCTCTCTCCCTTCCAAAGGCAGATCCATCTCTAAAAAAACTCTTTTGTATCTCTCATCCTTCTTTAGCAGCATCTTCCTTCCCATTACCCTCCATTTATCTGCCTCTGACCTGAACTCAACTATCACAGGCCTGCACCTACCTTCCATGCCCTCTTTCTCTCTCATTCTCTCCACCAACACTGGCTCTATTGCCTCCTGAGTAATGACTCTGATTATCTCTTTCACCTTGACATCATCCCCTTCTCCTTCTTTCTTCAACCCGAACATAATTATTCTCTTCTTCCTTGTCTCCTCCTTCTGACTTTTCACTACCTCCGTCTTCACCTCTTTCATCAGGTTGCTTCTCAGCTCCTCTTCTACTTGCGATCTTTGTCTCTCATTATCTTTTTTCACTTCTTCCCTCAAATTTTTTTTCAACACATCTGCATACTTTATTTTTTTTTCTTCTTCATTTTTTTGGTATTCTTTTATTTCCAGCTCCATACTTCTCACCTTGCTTTCCGCCTCTACCGCTCTTTTTTTCAACTTCACATTTTCTTTCTTCACCTCTTCGATCACCTTCACCATACACATTCCACACAGGAAACTTCTTTCATCCTTCGCTCTCTCCTTCCTCACCCTCAGCGCCTGCCATGCCTCACATTCCTCCCCTTCGCATTGGATGAAGATCTTTTCAAACCCCTCCCACTTTTTCTCTTTATCCATTTTTTTTCCTTTACTTCCCAATAAACAATATGATTAACAATAAAAATACAAGAAGTTTGACGCAAAAATTAATTTTTTTGTCAAAAATACTTCCCCCACCCACGATGAAAAAAAATACAAAATGGGTGCTACAAAAACTTTTATTCAATAGAAAAACACATTTTCAAAAACTTGTTTAAACTTTTTTGTTTTTAATATTTTAAACTTTCTTGGTTGATACTTTCATATATAAAAAAATTATAAACTTCTTTGTTTTCAGTGAAAAGATCATCTTTTTAAAATTTCAAGTCTTTTTCGCTTCTTTTAATTTTTTATTTATTTATTTAGTTTTTTTCTTTCACTTTAATTAAGTTATGACTCTTTTTTGCTTGACCCCTTACTTTGAAGCCACCTAAAGACGAGATCTGTCAATCTCTAGGCAGCTGGCTCTTTTATAGGATGATGGATTTACTGACTGCATTCAATTTACTAGGTTCTTTAGTTTATGGTTCACTTTACCACATTGTTTTTTCATTCCAAGATTGTGAACAAGAATTTCATCGATTTTAAAAGTCTGCTCACTGATTGGGTACTCCATAGGTAAGGTCTCTTCATCAATGTCCTAGTCTCTCTTTAGATGGGGCTGCATAAAAGAAATGAACTTGTAGACTTACTATAAGTGCTCAACTGCTGCTTTTGACACCAAGAACACATCCAATCATAAAAACGCCACCAGAACAATTTGAAATGGGGAGGTTCCATAACTTCTCTGGCTAGACAGGCTAGGCGATTGTTTATCTGTGGGTTCTGGCTTGAGAACTCAGTGAGATCACTGAAATTGTGAATAAAAACAGTTTTTGCGTTGAAAAAAACCAAAACTTGTTGTCTTTTTATAAAAACAGCCCATTGGATACCATTCTTTGCTCAAGGTAGAGAAGAAACTCAATGAATCTGTTCCAGGGTTTGGCTGAGCTCGGGAGCCACCAGCTTAAGACACATGTCAAGTGCATGTTCAACCCACTAAGAATTTATTCTATAAACGTTTATTTCCACCATGTAACTTTTTAAAACCTGATATATCCTTATATCCGTTTCAACGAATTGCAAAACTTTATTCATGCCACTGCTGAAGCCCAGTGTAGGGTGGACGGCACGAATATTTTGTAATAAAATTTATAATATAATATTATTTTAAGTATTATATTAAGTAACCCAATTATCGTAAAATTTGATTGAATTAAATTATCTAATGATTTCTTTTCACTTGAAAACGCTGAAGCTTAAGCCTAAATCTTCGATTTAGTTTTTTTTGTGAGGGGGGCGTTTCATCAAAATTACAAACTTCTATTATTAAATATTTATGGAATAACCTAGTGAACCATATTCCAAGTGGACGTAACAAACTTCCAATTTTTTGATTTTTTGCGTTCTTATGCTTCCCCTACTATTAAGAAGTACTTTAACCCATCAAAATCCAATAAAATATTCCAGACAGTGTATTGATGACACTGAAGTTCAAAGGGGGTTCCAACATTTCAGTCACCGCAACTAGCAATATCCCGAACGTCAGATTTGATCCCACAACTTTCGAGCTTATTGTGATAAAAAAATTCAAAGTTTGTGGTTTTAAATAAATAACTAAAGTTTCCAATTCGTAATTTATTCAGTTTTTTTGTATTTTTGACTATTTTTTTCACATATTGATGGTATTAAACCGATTCTATTTTTTACAAATTGATGATAGAAGCAATATAAAGAAGTAATAATTTCATCTTAGGTTTTACAGTTCAACCCACTGCTTTTGAACGGCATTAAACTAGCGTGCACCATAGGGAAAAGTGGGCAAAAGGTACGCTGCAAGTTTTAAAATCAATAAAAATTTACATTAAGTTATAAATGCTTTATTGTTTTGAAACGTTTAATTAATATTTAAATAGAAGAGCTAAGTCTGATAAAAAAAACACACAAATAAAAAACTCACACAGCTTGAGTATTTAGTTGTGATAGAAGTGCAAGATACAAATGACCACAGCCCAGTATTCGAAGACCAGCCCTATATCTTCAACGTCAGTGAAGTTAGTACCACTACTAATATTTACCATTTATACTAATTATATTGTTACTTCTTCTGTCTTTCATGATAAAATGAATACCTATACTTATTATAACACGAAAAATATTATATCATTACGATGATAAGCTAGCCTTACTTTTAGTGCAACTGAAACTGTTATTATGTTATTTAAATGGTTAAGGGGAAAAATTAATGAGCCAATTTAAATTCAATATTGGCAAGTTAAGTATTTTTAGTCGTTGTTCAAACATACGATCTCAATCATTAGTAAGATTTTGTTCAATTTTGAAAAAAATGTTTTTGTAGTGAATTGAGCTCTGAAATATTAATATAAATAGTTTTTAATATGAAAAATGTAAATACTTCAACTATTTCGTCTAGCTAAGAACTATCCTCATTGTACACCAAAATATCCGCCGATAATCATATCCTCTTCCCACCTAGTTGACTCCACCTGGGATGGCACTATCACCTGACATTGTATGCTCAGACCTTGACCCCAGAGACACTGGACATCTCACATTCTCAATTATTCCTGACTCTCCCTACTCGGTGTGTAAGGGCACTCAAAAAATATATTCAAAAACTCTAAGCTATAATTTTGTTCCCTATTTGATCTAAGGTTTATTTTCTGTTTAAACTGATCTTCAAAAACTGTGCTCGTTTAGAAAGATTAATATAAAGGCTTAGGCTTAAGCTGCTATAAAAAGACAGCTCAGAAGATCCTTAATCCCTATTAAAAACATTTCAACATATAAAATGATAGAATGTTTTTATATCGATATACTGATTTTCCAGGAGTATTTCAACTTTACAACTGCGTCAAAAGGACGCTTATTTCTTCAAAAACAAATTAATTACCAACTAGTACAACAAATTATTCTAAGTGTGCAAGTTAAAGTAAGTCAAAAGTTTTATTTCAGTTAATTAATTTTTAATTAATTAGAAAAAACTCGTTTGAGTTTTCGAATAATCTAATATTAAAATTGCCAATATTTATCTTGTACGGTAAACTTTAATAACCACCATGATTATTACACCCATAGGACAACAGCTATAATTACAGCGTTTTAGGAACATACCAGCCACAACACACAGAAACCACCACAGTCACTATTAATGTGCTGCCAATCCTTGCCGACTTACCGGCTTTTGTCAAATACTCATATACTTTGGACGTCGAAAACAGTTTGAGTCAAGTTAGTTATATCATTGAATCAGTCTGACTTCAATATTTGTTGAACTCACGTAAATCAATGAATTTGTTTTAATATTTTGTGTTAAACGTATGTCTGAAACAAAGCTAGAATGAAATTGTAAAAATATTTCGAAATAACTATCAACAAAATCAGTATAGTATTGAGTGTTATTCAAAAGATAATCTTTGCCATTTGGAATTTCAAGGACATCACAATAGACCCCTCTTGGGGAGCTTATACGCAGAATGGCTACACATTCTCACTTGTCAAGGATGAGAATATTGGTGAGATTTAGTGAGAAGGCTTAAATTTTTAAAATTATTTATATTTCACCTATATGAAAATAACTGCATAAATAACCTAATGGATTATAAAATCAATATATTTTCATAACATCGCCACCTTCACAGCTGACTGGCGTTTCTTCACAATAGAGTCCAGCAGAGGAGTACTGAAAGCGACAGGAAGCCTTCAGAAAACGCAATACCTTTTGCAGTTGCAGGTAAATCTCCATTAATTGAAAAAATGATAAAATCGTATTTTATACTTTTATTTTTATCTATCTGAAAGTATATGAGTTACAGGGAAAAGAAGCATAAAAATTCACAAATATTTAGATATTTATCTCAACTCAAAAAAATAGTATTCAACATTTTAATAAAATTAAATTAAAGGTGCTTTTCTATATTGAAGATTTTCACATTCAATAAAGGTGAAAAAGAACATGCATTCTCTCTTTGCCACATCGTTGGTGCTCATACGCCACAGACCGACTGTGAGATTCGAAAAACAAGCTTTTAGCACCACTTTGCATACTTCAACTCCAGTTGGATCACTTGTTCAAACTCTCCAGCTAACCACCCCTTTTGTGAGTTTTTTTAAGCTCATACATATATATTTTTAATTGAAGTTTATTTTTCTCTTACTTTGTTAGAGGAAAACTTAAGAGATTGTCAACAGCCTTGAGTTTAATAGCAATCAAATCATGCTGGTGATTGACTTGCATTGTGTTTTGTTTCGAGATATTACCATAGCTTTAGATGTCAAACAACATTAAATGGACGTTATTGAACACTTTATTTTGTCCTTGATTAAACTCACTGATCGATTCGATGAGACACGTGAATCAATTATTATAATAA
This sequence comes from Piscicola geometra, assembly GCA_943735955.1. NCBI lineage: Eukaryota > Metazoa > Annelida > Clitellata > Hirudinida > Piscicolidae > Piscicola > Piscicola geometra. The sequence continues at coordinate 5,238,163 of OX030958.1, read as the reverse complement.
CAATTTTTTTTTCCTAATTTGATTAAATTTTTTATATAAATAAATATTTTAATGAATGAAAATAAAAAAGTATTATTAAATACAGTTTTTTACAAACCGCATTCATTTCAAGGTTAACTTTGATTCTTCAACCTACACTTTTGAAATTGCAAACACTGGAAAGTCCAGTAGTTACTTCAGAGTAACAAATGAGGGGTGAGTTAGTTTTAACTTGATATAGAAGAAAGAGTGAATCAGTAAAACTGTTCCTATTTTAAAAATGTATTTGATGTTTGGAGCATGATTAAACAAAGATTTGTTGATACACGCATTCAACTCAGTCAGTTTTTTTAAACAATCAATATGCATTATGAGTGTAATTTGACGTTACTATCATAAAATATTTTTGCCGTTGTTTTACTGAACCACAGTGAAATTTTATTTGTATTAAGTTTAAAAATTAATTGTGTTATTATCAAATAATTTCAGAAACATATTTTTGATAAAAGAACTGGACTCTTCTTTGGTTTCACCTCTCCAACTTGAAGTCCTTCTTTACTTCAACTCGGTAACTTATAACGGGATTTATAAACTTGTTTTTAATAAAAAAAAATTCATATAAAAGATATTATGACACATAAAAAAATCTTGTAAAAAATATGCGTTAAAAAAATTTGAACTTTCAAATAGTATTTAAACATGAAATTACTTTTCCAATTATTGCAGACCACAGTGGATACTGCATATTTAAACGTTGATATTAAAAGCGAAGTATTAGCAACTTTGAAGTTCTCTGAAGACATCTATGAATTCAAATATTTTAACGAAACTTACCTCGGAAGTGTGGAGGTTTGTTTGCTGGTGTTGAAGTTTGAGTTGAAAGTCGATTTTTGCTATTTTCAAACCTTGAATTTTACTTATATGAATCTTATAAGTTTATGATAATATATATTTTTTAAATAATTTAATTAGGAGAATAATTTTATTATTATTTAATATCTTCTCTCATGATTAATATTTTTCCAGCTTATTAACCAGCCTCAAATCAATGATATCTCATTTAGTCTGATCAGCAAAACAAAGTAAAAATTCAGTCATCAAAAAATTTAAAATTTCTATTAGTAAAAAAATATATAAAACATAGTTAGTTTTAATATGTAAAAAAGTAAAATTCAAAACTTTTTAATATTTTAAATAATATTTAAGCTATTTTTTTAAAATTTCGTGATTCAGAAAAACATAAATAACAACTTAAAAACCGCTCAGAAACATCAGAATCGACTCTAGAGGAGGCCTAAGATGCACACAAAACGATTGCTGGTCTTCCAACCAGCCCATTCTCGTCAGTGCTCGTTACAAGAATACTTCATCAAGTTGTGCCTTGGTGCTCTTGTCTCCCACGTTTTCACCCTCTTCTCCTGAGCCTCTAAGATCTGATGTGGACTACAGGGCGGCTTTCATCGTTTCGATGATTCTGGCCTGTTTTTTCCTCTTTTTAATCATTTGCTTCCTGGTCTTCATGTGTCTTCTTTATAAGCGGTATGTGATGAAAAAATTATTTACTTTTATGCATAATTTAAAAATAAATCTACATTTTAATCTTAGTATACCTTTTTCATATTTTTAGATGCTCTGATTAAAACGAGTATACAGTATGTAACTCTTAGTATTCTTATTAACTATTAAGTTACAAATAAGTTTAGTTATAGCATTGTTTTCAACCTATTTAAAAAAAGTTTGTCTAAACATTACATCGAAGTGGCAGGCAGTCAGAGGATCAATTCAACAACATATCAACCACTTTTTCAGAAGAATCTGGGGATCCTTTTACCCAAAATAGGTGGGAAAAACAGCTTATATTTGTTTAAAATATTTTTGTAAAAGAATTTTGAATGCTTCAATACCTTTATCAAAAATAGAAACGTGTAAGATACATTTCTTGTAAAAACAAGTTCAGTTTCATGAACATTTAAAAAATTATATTTAAAAAAAAACTGTGTTTCAGAAAACCATCAAAGCTAGACAGGCTTCAAGGCATGTTGGTAACTGAAACTACTGATTTAACAAGTCGCAAAAACCAGAGCACTAACATCAAGCCTCAGATGGATTCAAGCAAGCTTCCAGTGAGCAACCAGATGGTATTACAAAACTCGACAATTCATCTCAAAAACGCTCAGAACCCCAGAGACCTCAATCATCTCAGTGACTCTTCACTTTTGGCCCGAAGTGACGTGAATACTTCCCAGGTAAAACATTATTCATATTTTCAACCATTATTTAATTTTAGAAAATATTTTTGGATGCTATATCTATAAACCTTTATTTATTCTGTATTATAAATAAAGTTTTAAAAAATGTTGAGGATTTGATGTTAAACCCTTTAATTTTATTTTCAAAATTCATTAAATTTGAAAACACCATTTTCATAAAGATGGTTCATTTCAAATCTTATCAAACATAACTTAAATTGAGTGAATGGTTAGCCGACTGTGTAACGACTTGTGTCATGGCCAACGGTTAATGGTCCTAGTTTAGAGTGCAACCGAGGCACTAGTAGCCTCTAGACGCGAATGAAAATTTGAAGTTTAGGTGACCGAGAAAGGCGTTATTATTATTATGATGATGATGGTGATTATTATTATTATTATTATCGATAAACGGTAAATAAATAATAAATATAATAAAATTGTCCTAAATCGATATCTACACTCTTCAAAAGGCCATAAATTAAAAATACTCCGATAAACCTCCCACAGGACACCATAAACGCCAGCATTATGACCCTCACTCGACCTGCTGTAGGAACAAATGGAATAACAGTTTATTACTAACACACCTCCAATTGCAACAGCATCTTTGCCTTTGACATCATTCCATAGATGTGTCCTATTTTTACCTTTGTAACTATCTGCTAGATAAAAACATTTATTTGATAAGTTACCACACTATACTTCCGAGTAAATTTTAAAAAATAATTCAAAAACAATATTTAAATGATCAATACATAATTTTTAAAAACTCCTATTTTACTGATATTGTAATATCATTTAACAATTGAAAAATTGCACTTAAGACTTTTATTTTCTTTTATCTTGTTTTCATACCAATTCTTTTTTTATATAAAAACTTCAAATTTAGAAATAACCATTGTTGAAGTATTTGAAAATATAAATATTTGAATTAAATTAATTTGATTAATAATCTAAGAAAGAATTTTATATTGATTTATTTGGTTGAAACATATGAAGAAGATTATCCAGTAATTGTAATTTGAATTTTTCATGAATAATACTGATGAATATAATTTTGATTCTCAAATAACTCTTAAAATTAATATTTTATTTTATTCTGCACAACTGATCAAAATTAACTATCAAACATGGAATGAAATGGGACAAACTTGAACAAAAGATTGCAGTTCATGATAAATAAAATACAAATCTATTTAAAATTTAAATCTGGCTATTATGAAATAACTTTAAAGTTTATTTTTTCGGTACAGTAAATTCTTTAAAACATTATTTCAATAGATGACAGATTGACTTTTGTATAAATAATATAGATGAATATTTTAATCAGAATAATTAACCGTATGAAAATATTTCAAAATTATATTAACTTAATACATTAAGCTCCTATTGGATATTTCTCGATTCATACTTTGTAGTCTTCTTAGAGAATGAAACTAATGATTATTTCCGAAATGTAATTTATTTTAGCGAATTTATACCTAATTCTCATTTATAAAGTTAATCAGTACAAACCCAAATAATTTTTTTTGCTTTTTTCCGTTTTGCTTTGTTCAAGAAGAAATTCTTATAAAAAGCGATGAAGAAATTTAGCGTGTAAAAGAGAAATTTGAGATGATAAGCTTTTAAAACACGAATAAGAAACAAAAGTTAATGACGACTCATTTTGGGAAGAAAGTAAAACTTTGTGTACAACCAGCATTTCGCTCCAGGATCCACGATAAAATTTATAATAAAACTAAAATCGTTTTTTAAAAAAATCTAAACTTTTAAAAAGTAAAGTGCATTGAACAATTGTAAAAGTCTATTTTCACGTTGAAATTTTTTATGTTACGCATTGAAACATTGAGGATATGAATCCTAAAGTAGACATGGCTTCAAGAAAAAATATTTACAAGATGACAAAAGGATGCTTGAACATGAAAAAATTAAGAAAAGAAAATAATTTCTAAAATGGTTTAAGGATTCTGTACACGGATAAGATGTACGTGATATTGTTTGCCTATGCATTTGCTTAAAACTATGAAGACTTTTTGGTTTGTTTCATTGTTAACTAACACTTAAATAATTCTATGTACTTCTCTCTTTTGAAAGTTATGGAATTAAAACAATTATTACAATTTCCGCTGCAAAATATTTGATCTAACAAGTGCATAAGGTCGTCACTCTGAAACCACCACGACGCAGCCTGCTAAACGCTCGGAAACCCCATCAGACTCAGTTGAGTCTTTCAGCGCTTTTGCGTAAAATTTCCGGACTGCACACTTTGCACTGATCGATTCTTGCGGTTCTCTCACAAATGCATTCTTGAGAGAAAGGTAGAGGCTTTTGTTGATTTTTTGGGCTGAAATGCTTAGTGTGCGGTTGAGAGAGCATTGATTTTCGACTCGGCGAAAAAACATTTTGGTCTTTATTTTTAGAAATTTGTTGTGGTGTCATCATAGTGTTGGATGTGTTAATGACCACAGTCAGCGGTGTTTTGCTGTTCTTGGGGTCAACTTTGTGACATTTGTTGAATGATCCTTTCTGGTTGAACAAACTAGTTTGGCAACTAACTCCTCTGGCATTGTTTCTATTGTAAGCACTACTCTCAGGCTCAAGAGTGGAGACGTCATTGTTGTTGTTGTTTAGTTGGTCGGTCGAGTTGCTTACAAATCTTGGCTTGTTTGAGTCTAAAGGTTCGAAACAAAAGCATTCATTAATTCTGTTGTTGTTGCTTTGTTTTATAATATTTTTGTTGTTATTAATACATATGCAAATTTTTTTGTTATTGTTGTTTTTGATTATTTGTTCTTTGGAGCACTCTTCGCATTGTTGTTTGTAGATTGGTTCGCGCAGTAATTGCCTGAGGTTTCTATCGTTTAAATTATTGAAAGCAGAACTTTTGATATTATTTGTATTAGAAAAATTATTATTACTACTATTGTTGTTGGTTTCAATGTTTTTACTGATAATATCATTGAAAACTATATTTTTATTACTAATGATGTTACTAATATTACTGTTGTTATTACTGTTGTTATTGCTGTTGTTACTGTTATTATTCAGTACTTTTCCAATGCTCACCGTGCCTCCCCTTAAAACATCCCCTTGGCCTCTCAGATCACCCACCGAGCGTCGTACGTCACTGTATATGGCCTCGATGTTGTTGTTGTTGTTGTTACTGTTGTTGTTATTATTGTTGTTGTTGATAGGAGTAGTGTTCATACTTTGAAAATGATGGTCGTTGTTAATATTGTTTCCAGAACAAATGATGTTGCTCGAATTGTTGCTAGCTGCGTAAATGTTGTCGTTTGACGTGAGTTGTAGGTCGGAGAGGAGATTGGATGGAATTACGTCGAGGTTTAAAGTGTTATTGATGTTGTTTGAATTCCTTGTAGAGTTTCCAACGGCGTTACAGTCTCGGAAAGTGGAGAGAGCAGGTGTAGACTGTACCGGTAGAATTGAACCAGAGTCTATAAAGGCGCTGTAGACATGAGTTTGCTGACGCCGTCTGGAGTAGGGAGAATGTGTGAGACAGCAGTGTTGACGAGCTGGAAGAGAAGTCGTAGAAGTATGGTTGAATTGGCTTGATGACTGGTTTAATGAATGGCCTTGACTTGATTGGAGGCTTGAAGGGTGGCTTTGATTTGATTGAGGGTTTGGAGGGTGGCTGTTATGATAATCAACTAGCTTGTATATGTTCTTTTCTTGGTCTTCACGACCTCCTTTCTGCTTCACTCTTTAAAAATATTTGTTTAAAGTTATATAAAAATATATTAAACTTTTTCATAATTATTTTGTTTTTTTTCTCTCTAATAAAACTTGAAGATTTTTTATTTTATTTATAATTTCACAATTTTAAAATTCTTTTGCATGGACTAGTAACTCTTCATTCAACACCATGTATTAAACGCACTTTTTTTTAAATGCCAAAAAGCAAAAAAGCATGATTTCAGAAAACGAAAACTGGTCATTTAAATAAAAAGTGTCCATCTTTTTCCAATTAAAAATCCATGAAGCTTTATTAATTATAAAATTACCATAAAGTAGTGTTCAATAGGGTGCCAATCAAAACATTAGAAATTATTTTTGTAAAAATATTTATGCTCATTCTCATTTTTTTTAGTTAAAACTTACTATATGTGAGAGATGGTTCGTGGTTTTGAGAAGATTGATTATGGCGTTGACAAATTCATTATTCGTTTTGATAAAATTTAATGATTTTTTTGAAAAAATTATAATGCTGAGAGAATTCGAATTCAAGAAAAACGCTATCTAAATTCATTTGACTGATTGATTTGATTGAAGAAAGACAATTTCCCACATGTGTTGGACTTCAATAAATACAATTTCAAAAAATGTAAAAACTGGAAAAAAAACAAAATTGTTTTTTTTAAAGAATTTTTAAAGATTTGAGTCATCCTGGGCTTCATAGACCCGTCTGTATATGAAAGTGGATATTTTGTTGATTCCATCACATTCGTTTTTAACTCAATTCGGGGTGATCTTATTCGTAGTATTTAAGTGGAATTCTTGACAGTCTAAAATTTTTGAATTTTAAAGATCAGCTTAAAAAAGTAAGCTATGGTTACAACCCTGACAAAATCACGGAAAATTATCCTTGTCGCCTCTTCTTCAAGCCGTCATTGATTTAAAGAAAGTTGTGTGATTTGTGTCAGAACACACAAAGAATCTAATTACAGAATTAGATAAATCTCAAGGATTACTGAAAAAAGTTTTGATCGTTTTTGGTCAGAGTTTAAAAGATGTCAATGATGCAGCTGAATGGAAGTGGCTTTAGTACAGACCGTCAAGAAGAACCAAAATAATTGTTGGCCTAAGTTGTAGAACAACTTTAAAATGATTATCCCAACTTGAAGAAATGTATTATGTTTAATAGGTAAATAAGATACATATTTAGAAAGCATACTTTCAATTGGGTTCGAATTAATAGATTAGTTTAAACTTAGCTTTATGATTAAACTTGAAACAATTATTTTTTAGATTACTTTTCAAGAAAACACAAAATAATAAAATATTTAGAAAAATCTTCGATATTATAATTCTTCCTTGGTGTTGAGCCGCCAGTAAATATATATAATATTTTTATAAAGTTCATTTTTACTATTAAAAAATTAAGAGTAAAATGTTTAAAATCAAACTTTAATTTTCATTAGCAACCAAGTATACAAGTTACTTTCAATTGAAAAGCTACACGCAATCGATTTTTTAAACACTTAATGTAAAACCCGGAAAAAAGTCTAGCAATTTCAATGCCTAAAAAGAATTTAATGTTAACTTTTTTTAGAGTATTGTTTTAAAAAAAGTCATAAAAAATAAAAAGATTAAACCTTTTCCGACACGTGCACACCAGAAAAAGGAAGAGAAAGCCCAGTGTTATGCCGATGATGATGCCTACTGTTATGGTCAGCATGAGGCCTGGAAAAAAGATTTAATGAGTTCATCAATGAATAGATGGGTCTGTGGAAGGATTGATGGATTAGTGAAGCGAAAAAAAATATTTCAAAAAATGAAATATGATTAAGTGAACAAATTCATAATGAACACAAAAGCATGACTTTAAGGAAATTGATATATTTTCATGAGTTGGCAGTTATTATTGACTTAATAGAAAAAATGGATTTAATAATAAGTCTAATAAGTCTATCACAAACACCAAATATTAGGAAATTGTTTAAGAAAAGTTGTTTTTCAAGTCGATGAAAGACTAGATAAAAATACCAATATTTTAAATGAAATGAAGCCATTTTGAAACTGTATAAATTCAGCTATAAATTTATTTATTCATAAAATAATGCATTCATTCCTTCAATTGTACATCCATTCATGCATGAACTCAATCATATGCACCCTTCCGTGCCAGTTTGTCACCTAACGGTAGGTTTTTCTTTTCCATGCTTTTCTTCTTTTGCAAAACGCCATCCATATCTGACGAATTGAAATAGCGCCATAAATTTCATTCAATGCACTTCACAATATCATTCTATGACGGTAATTCGACTGGCTGCTGGAATATTTCACTTTTATTGTTTTTTATTTCATATTTTGCTTCGTCGCGTTGGGTTTTCAACTGAATTCATTTTAAATGAATTTTATGGAATTTTATATTAGCTCTATTGAGCTTTTTAGAATTAAAAATACTTAATGCGCTTTTTTATATTTTATTTAATTAAATAAATAAAACAATTTTGAACAAATATCTTTCTGGAATTGGTAATAGCTTTGAAAAAAAAAAATATTGAAATCGTGTAATCTTTGTTTTAGTTTATCAACATTTAATTGTTAACTTTTATCTATCGTATAATTATTATGTTTAAAAAAAATAAAATAGCTAGTAAAGTTTTGAATTTTTTTCCCACTAAACATCTATATTTTGCTATTTAGCAAAACTAGAAAAAGTTTTAATTATAAAAAACGTTTGAATGTTATCGGCCATACACTGGGTAGAATTCTTTATGGAGATGATCTAATAAAGAGATATAAAATGTCTGATTAAAAAATTGAAAACTTGGTCTTTTGAAAAATTTAACATCATTGTTCATTAGCTTTCAACTCAAAAAAATTTTCTTAAATTTTTTATTATTATTTGGCGAATGGAAAAAAACTTTCCAAGTAAATTAAATTTCATAATTTAATTTTAAAAAGCATTTTTTCTTTGAATGCGTAAACAATCTTTCTCATTTCGAAAATATAATTTAGCGCCTTTAACTTATAAACACTCATGTCATGGTGTGAAAGAGCTTCATTGCGAATAAATGGTCCGTGCTCAAACTTGTTCTATATATATATATATATATATATATATATATATTATATATATTCTGAATGCTCATTTTGAAATAGAATTTTTATTTGACAGAGCAGTTGTTTTTATTTGTGGAAAATAGTGTTGAAAGTCCTTGTAGAAAAGATAATTTAAATAAAATTATAATAGGAGGATGCTCAATGGCTTTTTAATTTAAAAAATAGCATTACGATTGAAAACTTTTCGATTTTATAAAATTTTCAGAATTTTCCGAAAATATAAATGTCCAATCTTCTTTAAGAGCTACCTTATTTAACGAAATATATTTTTTAAATTATATAAATGTTGCCAGTTTTGCCCCATTGACGATTTCCGTCTTGCTGAAATACAGGTTCAGCAGCTTAAACCGAAAAAAAAGTGTTGTTTTTCCATATAATTTTAAAAAATAACAATCATTCGGTTTTTTTAATTTTAAAATAACTTCATCAATTTAGAAAATTAAAGTTGATGAAAAGATATTAAAATTCAGAGAGGGGTATGTTGATAGAGAGTAGAGACAATGATGAATGATGAAAGATGCAATAAATCTCTAGGGAGTTCCTGGAATAGATACTAGGCCTTTTAAAATATTTTTGTAATATTCAAACTGTGGTAAATGCTCTTTCTAGGGAAAAATCTTAGTCTATTTATACAATTCCTTTAGAAAGTTGTAAAACTTTTTGTCTTGTTTTTACAGCTTTTTAATAGAATAAATTTAACAGCTATATCATCCAATTTTGAGTGTGATAAAGTATGAAACAAACATTTCTAAGAATGCATTACATTTGAAAAAAATAATTTTTATTTCTCTTTTTTCATGTTTTTTTGCGAAATCTAGAGTAGAAAACAGTTTTAATGATTTTTGTGATAATACAATTAAAATAAAGCTTTTTTCTAAATACTTTTGAATCAGTTTCAAGATACTCCAGTTTTATCTTGTATTCAACGATATTCCTAGAACTCGTTTCATCTAAAGCTTACTTCATCTAGAGCCAGCCGCTTTTAAAATGCGGGCATTCGGACATGCCCGTCTTGTATAAGGGCTTAACGTATTACTTCATAAGTCAGCGAAAATAAAAAATTAACGTTTGAAACAAAATGAAAAAAGCATCTATTTGAAATGTATGTATTTAATAGAAATATTTTAAGAAATATTATATACAATAGTAGGTTTATATTCCGGTTTAACGCACACTATTGTAGGTAATATTTCTAATAAATGTATTATACATATATCTATTTATTTATTTTAGATTATTATGTCTCATCTTTGTTTCTAGCATAATTTTTCAATTTTTTGCTAACTTATGAAGTTAAATGCCCGAATCCCGAATGACCGCATGTGGAAGGATTCTAAATGAGGCGAAATCTAGGTAAAACTTATTCAACACGTATAAGTATCTTCAAAGTGTTTAAAAATAAGTATATTCGTAAGTAGCAATATAAAATAGAAGAGACTAGAAGGTCAAAAATAATCGAGGAGATGAAAAACACGCCGAGGAACAGAATAATAGTGCCTTAAATTAATGATGCGTCCGGTAATTCGAGCTGTCCGACCTGTCGATAATTAAATCTTCGTGTGTTCGTGTGATCACTCTGGACGGATTCATTATCTAATAAGAAGAAAAAATGTGAAGAAATTGCCAATTACACCATTTAAAAGACACTGTTGAACTTTTTGATGAAGCGTTTCTTAATAAATTTTATTAAATATAAAATAAGTTCTGTCCGTAAATTTCAATTAAATTCTTTTTTCCACATTTTGATGAAATGTTGAAATTTAACTAGCAAATTACCATATATGCGTATGAAAAAATTAATTTATAATTTAAAAAAATAAATTTTTAAGTTTTTCAAAAATATTTTTTGTGGCATTCCGTCTTCAACTATTTCACATCTGTCAAAACCGAAAGCATTTAAATTGAAGTTTTAAACTTTTTAGTTAAATTGTTAACTAAAATTCACGTCATAAATTTTATTTAACAAACTTGGACCAAAAGACTATCCATAGACTGCCGATTTTTTTCAATTATTTGTATTTGAAAAAGAAAAATTATTGTAACATTCTTTTGAAACCAATTTTCATAGCTGAAAAGATCCACCTTTTTTTGACTTACTGGGAACTGAAGGACACAAGACTGGTTCTTCAAGTCCGCTCCAAACGTTCTTGAGACACTGCAGCTTCCAAGACTTTGAAGTGCTGTTGCAGGTGATCACTAGCGATTCTCCACTCATCACCGACCAGGTGTGGTCGGGCAAATGAATTTCTTGGCATCCTAGAACTTTTGTGGTTTGAAGTAGATGTGGGTAGAGGTATAGTTAGTTCATGTTGTTATAAAGCTTCTATACATTTTAAAAATTGACAGTTGTAACTGATTAGTAATTATGTAAAAAACTTTTAAATAATTATACTGTGTGCATGATGTGATTCTACTTATTGATTAAAATGAAAATACTTTTAGAGATAAAAACGTAAATATAGATAAATGTATGAAAATTTCGAATTTTTAGCTTTTATTACACAGAATAAATTATTTTTAAGTTGTAACAAATTTTCTCTATATTAAATATTTTCACACATTTGGATTTATATAAAACCTGACAGGTTTATGTGCAATTAATAATTAATTTTTATCATCTTGACTATTAATTGTGGAAAATAATATAAAAATGTAATGTTTTTCAATTATAACAATGTTTTTGTTTTCGATAATTTGAATAAACTTAAACTGAAACATTTCATATTTTAGATTCTTTTTAGACACTCTATAGAAACTGATTTGCAAAAACTTTATAACGGTATTTGTGCTATCGTAGAAAAATCTTGAAACTTTGATAAATCTCTGCCTGCTTTAATATCCTAAAAAATAAAATAAATTTTCTTTCACACTTTTTGAAAATTAGAAAATGATAAATAAACTCTTTTATTGATCAATGTCTTTCAGCATTTCTCTTCTACTCATCCACCCATGTCTTCACGCATGCATACATACGTCCAATCTTTTTCTTATAAAGTATTCCTACATGTATCCATCTATTCATTCATGCACCTCTCCATCTAACTATCCTAAAACGCTTTCAACGGGATTTATTTATTTATTTCTAAAACTATCCATCCATCTATCCATCTGTAGGATGAACATGATGCTGTCATCATCACAGCTTGCTCAGCATTTGATCAGTCTTCCCATCCATCTTCGCCCACAATCATTTCTTCTCATCGTTTTAATCCATCAAGCAATTCTCATTTTTTATGGTTTCACATCCATCTCTATAGCCCTCCAATCATTCAGCCTGAACGCTGTTCGTTCAGCTATCTATCTATTTTTCAGCTTTTCATTTGATCCTCAATCTATACATCTATCATTTATCTATCCATGCATCTATCCTTGGCTCGTCTCAAATCTAATGACCACTAAAAAAAGCTGAAGTATTTTTTCAATAAAAGTAAGTATTTAATATGTTCAACTCGAACAGTGAATTTTAAAACCAACGTTTTTTGAAAAGTTTTAATTGCATTAGAAGAGCAGCCATACGTGCCTTTCAAGCTGCTGATGGCAAAAATGGTTCCGACAAAGAAAATTCAAAGCAAACACGAGCGTGATTGAAGTATCATTAACCGAAAGAGTTTAAACTAATGTTTGTAACAAACCTTTTTGCCGAAGTCTCAAGAGACTCAGCTATCTAAGCAAACTTGGCAATCTAACCGAATTTACCAAAAACAATTACAAAACTTGTTTCATGGAATGACTAGCTTGAAGTGCTGTTCTAGAGAGTTGATCGCATCGTGGAAAAGAGAACAAATGTTTAGTTTTGCTATAAAAGAATTATATTTTCAATTTTTTTTTCTATTATATATTTTTCGTTCTTTAATTAACCTGTGCATCATTTATCGATTATCTTCAAACTGCTTTTACAATTGTTAGACTTCATTACACACGCAGCTCTAAAAAAATTAAATATTCCTTTCATCAATTAATCTTTTCTTTCCGAGTTCATTTACTTCGGAACAATTTTTGTTTTTATTTTATTCCTTAAAAACAGTTTTAATAGCTTTTTTCCATTCATAAGTTCAGTTTGCAAACAAGTTTTGGATTATTTGTATTTTGTCTTTTTTTATCCTTTTCTTACACGTTATTTACCTATCTATTAATCAATCAAAAACTTTTTCAGTCTTTTCAACGCACTTAACCTTTGCAAGTTTTTTCCTAAAGGCTAATTACAAATCTTTTTAAATGTCGATTGGATACCAGCTCCAATGCTTATCCTACTCAAACTGAAGAATGCTTTTTCGAGCAAAAAATGTTTTCTAATTTAAAAAACTTATAAAATTTGTGAAAATTTTCATGGGCAAATATGATTATCATTTTAGATTTTTTGAAATGTTAAATAAATTTAAAAAATAAATTAATATTTTTTAGATGTAATATTTTACACATTACATTAGATAACGCATGTAAAAGCCATTACATATGTTACAGTGTAACATTGTTACACATTATGTATTATGAATAAGATATCATTTTCGCATAATTTTTAGGCGTTTTGGAAGATCCTAATCGACTATTTTCCTTCTATTCCTATATGTTAAGGGATCTCTCACAAATCCATTAAGGGCCGTAATTAAGCATGCATAGTATGCATCTATGCATTAAATACTAGCTTTTATGACATTAATAACTTTTTTAAGACATTAACATCACTAAATAAATGGTATAAAAAAAACAAATTAAAATAAATAAAATTTTGTGAAAATTTTACAGTTAAATTAAACATTTCAAAGTTGTATACCCTTTTTAGAAACTATAAGCGAATTTTTTTATGGGTCAATTATTGTAACACTAGTAATGAACTTTGAATATATTTATCTTTTCCATTCTAAGATTAATCGAACTTTAGTATGGCATTTTTAATTTCACAGAATTCGTTTCTAAAGTCATATACCTAATGCATACTTAAATTTTATGGCATCAATTTATATGCTACAGGCAACCTGCTATATTACAGCGAATAGGCCTTTAATTGAATCTAATAAATGATTTCAACGCGGCGGCGTGGTGGCTGTCTATAAATATGAAGACACCTCCGGCGTGGTGAGATGTGCCCGAGTGGAGTGCGGAAATTATAGGAAGAGTGAAGTGTGAAGAAAATGACGCAGTGAGGCGTTTTGTGTGTGTGTGTGTGTGGATGTGTGTGTGTGTGTGTGTGTGTGTGTGTGTGTGTGTGTGTGTGTGTGTGTGTGTGTGTGTGTGTGTGTGTGTGTGTGTGTGTGTGTGTGTGTGTGTGTGTGTGTGTGTGTGTGTGTGTGTGTGTGTGTGTGTGTGTGTGTGTGTGTGCGTGTATGTGGGTGTGTGTGTGAGTTTGTGCGTGTGTGTCTGTGAGTGATTATATGGTAAAAGAAGGCAGATTGGGTGTTAAAAGCGATTGTTAATTATGCCATTAAAGTGATGTAAGCTGAGACGATCACGCTAGGAAATTTGAAAACAGTAATAAAAAGTATATAAATTTAGAAAAATCATTTTAAAATACCAAAAAACTAGGTAAAACAATGAACTTTCATGTCTTCATTCTATTTTCAGAAAGAGGCTTGGGTATTTTATCAATAAACCCTTTTTCCGTTCATCAAACTTAGTACTCATTCATTCCCCCTCTCCCCAACACATCTACGATAAATCTAGTTGTTATATTTATTCTCATGTTCGACTTAAAACAATAGGCACACACCTACAAAAAAACAAAAAAACACACACACATACACACACACACACGCACAAGCATACAAAGACATTCTTTTATCCGCTACCTATCAACGCTTTGAAGACTTTTAATAGCCTTTCGACACAATGAAGTCACCGTGACGACATCTTAGCGACTGCGTAATGGCTACAGCCTCTTCTTCTTCACTCTTACAATACCTTCATCATTACCATCATCAATCCACACGTCAACAACAAAAAAACCCCACAACACCACAACAGATCCACTAGAAATCCGACACAACAACCTTATAACACAACTATAAAAATATTAGAACAACCTAATAACACAACTTTAAAAATATCACAACAACCTACAACAATCCCAAAACTAAATTATATTTTAGTTTTTGATCCAGACAACTTCAAACATTTTTCTAATAATTACTGCATTTCAAAAAGATTTCAACACTTTTTTTTAGTTTTTTAATTTGGTTTGTTTTTTAATATTCTCAGAATCTTATTTTACTTTTCAAGATTTTTTGCAAGGGGTAAATTTGAGTGTTAATTTATGAAAAAATTATAGAAAAGTTGTGCAAAATTATTATTGTTTTTTCACAATTTTAGAGTTCAGATAGCAGTTATTTAATTATATATGTTGAATACTATAATTAAATCTAGTATCTAGGTGATTGGAAAATAGTAATGTGAAATATAAATTCAAGTTATACTTATTGAGAAAAAAATTAATTCAAGCATAGTCAATTTGTTTGAAAGATATTAGATAAAGAAAAATTGTGATAAAAAAGATTATTACAACATTAAAAAAATGTTTCTAGAATCAAAAGTCGAATTAATGTGAAAATATTTTTTTGGGATAAATTGATAGGGAATTTTCAAGTGTAACCCGGCAACCATCTAAAATACAATATACAACGTGTCTTTCTAAAAGGGGAACGGACAAAAATCCTAAAGCACGACACATACATATGTACACACACACACACCCACGCATCCCATCATTTTATAATTAAAAGTTTAATAAAATCCCTATCCTGTTATTTTTATTTTTTCGACTTTCTGTTTTCCAAGTTCAATTTATAAATGAACAAGAAAAATGTAAAAAGACAAAAGTTTCATAAACCAACACAAAACTTCTGGATAGTTTTGCTTTTATATAAACTTATTTTATGTTGAAGTATTGGTAACACTTTTGAATATTTTAAATAGGTGGAATAAATATAGTGTATATGAAATAAAAATATATCAATTTTAAAAACCTTCAGAATAAAAAGACAGAAATTGGTCTATAACAATCGGATTCAAAAGTTGAACAGTTTTACAATATGAAAATGTATTTGAAACTGACATATCCTACCCCGGGCATATCTAGAGTATCCGCATCTCTTTAATAAATTTAATTTTTACGGCTTTAAAACCTCCGAATAAACCAGATTTTGAAATTTGTTTACAAAAAATAAGTATGTGAAGTACATAATTTACAAAAATGTTATTGGGACATATTAAATTAATAAAACAAGTTGAGTAGTTCAGCTAATAACAACATTTTAATGTAATTAAACTGCATAAACATTGGAGAAGGGGCAGGGAAGTTGCAAAATTAAGTTTGACAAACCAAAGTTTGATGAACTAATAGCAAAATTTTAAGAGTTAGGTATAAAAAGTTGACCAAATTACATAATATAGTTTTGCATTTATGCATAATATGCATATTATAGAAACTGAAATTTTGTTTATAGGCGAACCTTTTTTCACATAACTTATGAAATTGTATCATACAACTTCATAAAACTTTGATATGCCAATTTTAATTGAACAAAATCTTAACTTGCATATGACTTGTAGATTTAGAATTCGAATTAGGATCACTGGGCTCTCATACATATTATTCAAACTCAAATTGTGTTTGTGGGTAATCTTTATTTTACAATACTGATGAATTTTGATATATTCATTATTTTATATCGTATCAAACTTTGGTATGCCAATTTTAATTTTAAAGTAACTTTTTTTATAAGTTTTATGCATGTTATTCAAACTAAAATTGCTAGATTTTTTCGACAATATGAATAAACTTATGTTATATCTATTATTTTTAAATACAGTTCATTGTAATTTGAAATGCCAATTTTAATTTTATAAAAATAATTCTCAAGTCAAATCCTAAATCAGTGTTGATGAAGAATAGTTAAAATTTCACATTCATTATTTAATTGTTCCATTAGATATTTTAGCAGTTTACATTTTCAAATGGGATATGTAAAAAAATATCTAAAAGATTAAATTTAAACTAAATAAATGTCATTTGAAAGTACGTAAGTTAAAATAGTCGGAGAAACTTAAAAAAGACAAAAGACTTCGAAATGGCTTTATAGCTTCTCGATCATTCCAAATTGTCTCCTATGGGATTTGAAGGATTATTCCTAGTTGGCTTTGAAAGTCTTAAAGCTCAATCATCTTTTAAAGAAAAGTCTACAACTCTCAGAGGACAAGATGAAATGACTCGGACATCCCAGAGCATTCTTCAGCACCTTATCATCTAGAAAACACTCCACCAATGTGAGCATAAGTTTCAAGGTTAAAAAACGAAAAAAATGAAACATAGTGGTTGATTTACATGAGGTGAGCTAATGATTCAAAAGAGGAAATACAGCGTTATTTGTAACAGTTTTTACTTTTAAAATAATTAAGTCCAACATTTTTGGAATTTTCAAGTCAATTTTATTTCATTGACATTTTATATATCTGAATACATTAAATATACGACGCAATTAAAAATGGAATTTATGAGACGTTAGTCCTAAGGGTTTCTATTCCCATCGATTAATTTTTTTGCAACTTTTAAATACCTTTCATGACATAGAAATAAATTTAAAATGTTTAAAAAATGGTATGGAAAAAAATTTAAAGCTAAATATCAAATAATAGACGAGTTATAAAACCAAAACCTTGCATTCATTTAAAAATTATTAGTAAAATATGTTTTTTCAACAAACCTTCAAACTTTGCAAAGACAGGTTGCACCTCTTTTTCCTTCTCTTGGCCCACTTTCGCGTTCTTTGAAGGATCACTTAACCAATACACCAGCAAATGATTGGACAATGATACCAAGGTTTGTGACCTTGAACTCGTCGCATAATCTTCGCAATGCTCGATAACGTGTGTGGGAAGATCTAGGAGAAAAATGATGCATTTTATAGTTTGCATGAACAAATAAACTCTTAATATTTCATGTATTGTTTTTCTAGTTATCAAAATGTAATTAGATTGAATTTAAAAAAAACTTTAATTCACAATATCCCAGACTTATAAAAAATACTCTTTTCTGTTATAAATTCATAACATTACTACTAAAATACATAGACCATAACTCACTTATGGTTTTATTCTTCCATGCGTGAAATATCTTTTCAAGCTTAATGTTGATTTGGCTCTTGTGAGAAAGCGACGAAGGATGGAAGTGATTGGAGTAGGTTGGTTGTGAGTTTTTAAGAAATTTCGATAAGGGCAAGCGTCTCCATGGAAAATGATAGTTCTGATGGTGTCTGTTATGTTGGGACAACGCCTGCTGGTAGAGAAGAGAAGAGTCAGCTAAAGGAGAGATGCCGAAAGATGGCAAGAAGGTTGAAGAAGACGATTTTATTGTCGGGTCGTAAAAGTGAGTGGCTTCATTATCGAAAAAGCTGGCTGTTGTTCTCTCGTTAATAATCTCACTCTTGTTGATATTCTTGTCGTCTTTCTTAATAACAATATTAACACCATTGTCTTTAACATTATAAAATTTGGTTATATCATTTTTTTCATACTTTTTGACAAAATGTGTTTCCACATCACCATCTCCACGCACATCATTTTTTGATTTCTCCTCATCTTTTTGAATCTCAGAATTGACTAATGATTTATCTGGACCTTCTACTACATTTCTTTTTAGATGATAAAAAAAGTTTTTTTTGGAAGTGCTTTCCAAAGGAACAACTCCATCCAATTCCACTATCATCAACGCTGAGCAGCCATCACTTGCTACGCTCGAAGAACCTGGATTTCGAAGTTTTTCGAGATTTTCCCAGTTTTCCATCTGCTGTAGCGTTCTTTTGTTTACGTCATAATGTTCTTCCTGCGTAGTTTCATGTTTTTTTTCAACTCAATTATTGCTGTTTTAAGTATATTTTTTCTAGTTTACAAAAAATTAAATGTTTAATTAATTTTAATTATTTTAAATTATTTTTATTTGGGTACTCATGAACCAACGAGCTACAAATCCAGTTGGAATTTATTCATCTTTGTATTAACCATTAATATGTTATAAAAATTTTACGATTTGAAAAACTTAAAAGTTTAATTTAATGCTTAAATTAACCTCAGTAAATTAGCAATGATTTTAAAAAGCTGTAAAAGACTCTAGGTTTTTCAATGAAATACTTTCGTCATAAAAATGTCAATTACGAAATTTGTAGCTGAAAAAATACAAGAGAGAAAAAAGGAAAAACGTTAGATAAAAAATATAAATTTTCAATTTTCCAGTTATTTGCTACGAGCCAGACTTTGTTCACAACTAATTTTTTTCTAAAATCTCAACAAACAAATTTTAAAGATTATTTTGTTTACAAATTTTTATGAAATAAGTTTTTTTTCTTTACAAGCTGCTTTGTCATCATTAAACTTCACTCAACGCTCCTAGACATGGTTGAAAATTCAGTTCTCAAATAGGAAAATAGTGTTTCTTTTGTGTTTGAAAAATATTTAATCAAGCCTATTTTATGTGCTACAGTTTCCACCAAGAAGATGAAAAATTGAATCATACAAATGACATGCAATTTACCTCCTTAAAAATGAAGTACTCCTATTATGTAGAAGTAAAGCGAATTTTGTGATTATTAGAGCTAACTTTACTACTGAAAATAAAGTTTGTATCCATTTTATGAAACGACTTAATGCATATTTCAATAAAAAATAAATTTGAGAAAATACAAAGATGGAAAAAAAATTAAAGTTTGTAATAAAATTAACTGAAGTAATAATAAGTTTCTAATTTAATTATGCTGTTTGTTTCCAATAAAACGATGTTTTTAAATTATTTGTTTATATAATATTTTGAAAAAAATGTCTTCTTAATAAAAGAAATAGATACTAAAAAGTTTCGTAAAACAAAACCAACCTAGAAACCAAAAAATTAAAATTTGAAATACTAGTGATTTGCTGGGGTCTGCAGACGATGTAAAGTCAATGACTCTGAGCATCCATCGCTGACCATTGGACTTTTGGAGGTGCCATGGACAATCCTCCGTTCCCTGACCTGCCTCTTGACTTTGTTGTCTAGGGGTATGGAAGTTTGTGAGGGCTGAGAGAATAAAAAGTAAGCCTGCTATTGCTTTATGATAATGTATATGAAATGTTTATAAAAAAGTTAACAAAAATGTAAACTTTTATTTTTTAGAGTTTAGGCTTGGCTTATGAGTATGTCTGCAACTTGTCACTAAAGCAGTTGTTTCTAAAAAATAAATTATTAAGAATTAAGTTTTTTTTGCAAATGTATACGTCAATTAAAATAATCTATTTAAAATAAATATTTAATAGTTATAACGTTTGTTACTAAGTCAAATGTTAATTCACGCTATGTTTATTAGCTGGATGGCTGTAATACGTAATTATCCTCATTCTAAATAATTAATAAGATTATAGGGAAAAATGAATAACAATATAAATTTTTAATCAACGCTAAAAAGCTCTTTGCCTACAAGGCCTTTGCAGATAATAAAAAACTGGTATGTTTCTCTACGAACTATGAAAGTAGTTTTGTAATATTATTTTTCTTTTTGATACATCTGTTATCACTAAAAAAATATTGTTAAAAAAATTCATTAAATTTATAAAAATAAACATAGAAAAAAAATTAACTTAGATTTTCTATTTCAAAAAATGCGAAACCTAGATAGAAATCCTTGAGTGAGTTTGAAGGGAGTAGGGGCGGGACAGAGAGGAGTGGAGTGTTGCAGATGGAAATGTTTCAGAGATGCCAAATCTGCTCCTACCACTGATGGATTGGTTGATGGAGGAGTCTATAGATAAATAGATGTTGAATAATTTAATTGATTGATGTTTGTATCGCTTGATAGATAGATCAAGTAATGTCTGAATAGATGGATGGAATTGATAAATAATGTAGTGAACAAAAAGGAAAAAATTGAATACCTAGAATTACTAAGATTAATGAATAAAGAACTGAATTATGGTTGGAGTATGAATAATGAATCTATAAATAAGATACTTTTTTATCTTATCGTGGGGTTGAAGACCATCAACAAACTTTAAATCACTTTTACTAGCATATTTTTAAAAACAAAGTTGATTTTTGTTTTCATGACATCCCTTTAGCGTGCTGAAAAGAATAGTTTTTCCATGAATTAGTGTCTTGAAACTAGAAAATGTGGCTTCAATGTTAAAATCGTTAATTAAAGTTCAGTGCGGGGATTCGTCAAAAAAGCGGAGAATAAAACTTTTCGAAATATGCATTTTGACATTTACTTTGAATATGAGTCATATGGAAATCATTAAAAAAAGTATCCCTCATAGTTGTTTCTTATTTTAAAACATTATTTTACATTAAAATGATTTTTGATTTATAACTTTCATACAATCATAAACGAGTGAAATTACTCTACTAAATTATAATTGGCTGAGCTATAACTGAGACAAAATAAATCTTATTTAGTGCGTGGTAATTACTTTTTTGACGATAAAAGTCTAATCATTTTTGAAAATAATATCTCATGAAATGATTGATCGTTCGAGATTATGAGCAGCTATTTTTTCTTTGCGAACCCAAATTATTTTTTCTTTTCTTTTTCTATAAAGAATTTTTTCAAAATTTAATTTTCACTCAAATTAATTTTTTTGCATATAAATTTCAATTTAATATTTACAGAGCTTTTATTTACTATTTAAGATAATAG
The DNA here is from genome assembly GCA_943735955.1 of Piscicola geometra. Classification (NCBI taxonomy): domain Eukaryota; kingdom Metazoa; phylum Annelida; class Clitellata; order Hirudinida; family Piscicolidae; genus Piscicola; species Piscicola geometra. The sequence continues at coordinate 5,216,481 of OX030958.1, read as the reverse complement.
AAATCTTAATGATGCGTTTGAGGTAACCAAGCTAGGCTTCTATAAAACTTTGCAAGTTGTTATCTTGAGTAATGTCTGAAAAAGTAAAAATTTCTTTAATTATTGAATCAATTTACTTTTAATAAAGAGTATGAAACAATGTTAAAAGCACTTTGAATCATAACGTCGACACTTTAAGTAGGGGGAGAGCATAATCATTGATTTCGAAATTTCAAAAGATTCACTTAGGGCATGATTAACAATAACAATAAAAAAAGTTTGACAAAAATTAATTTTTTATGTCAAAAACAACCTCCCCACCCTCGATTGAAAAAAAACACAAAATGGGAGATGTTAAACTTTTCATTCTTTAAAAAAAACAATTTTTAAAAACTTTTTTTTATATATTTCAATTTCTCTTGGTTGATTAAAATAATAATTTCTTTTTTAGTGAAATGATTATCCTTTGATTTCAACAGGCATAAAAGTTCAAGTCTTTTTTGCTTCTTTCTATAAACCAACTTTTAAAAAAACTGTAAAAAAACTGTTGAAAAAACTTAGCTTTCTTTCTTTTACTCTAGTTAAGTTTTAACTGTTTTTTTGCTTGACCCGTTGTTTTGAAGCCTCGAAAGATGGGATCTGTCCATCTCTAGGCTGCAGGCTCTTTTATAGGATGATGGATGGACTGCCTTCAATTTACTAGTTTCTTCAGTCTACAGTTCACCTTACTACACTGCCTTTCTATTAAAAGTTGCAAAAAAGAGTGTCATCTATTTCAGAAGCCTGCTCACCGATTGGGTACTTCATAGGTAAGGCCTTTTCATCAATGTCCTTGTCTCTCTTTTGCTTATCTAAATCCGTCTTGAGAAGGGGCTGCATATTAAGAATTGACGTATAGACTTACTCCAAGTTTTCACTGTTGTTTCTGACACCAAGTGCACATCCAAGCAAGAAAACACCCCCAGAACAACTTGAAATAGGGAGGTTCCACTTCTCTGACTAGACAGACAAGGCGATTGTTTATCTGTGGATTCTGGTTTAAGAACTCATTGAAATCATTAAAGTGGTGAATAATAATTATTTTTGTCTTGGAAAAACCCCGAATTTGTGGTTTTTGTAAAAAAACAGCCCACTGGATACCATTATTTACTCAAGGTAGAGAAGAAACTCAATGAATCGGTTCCAGTGTTGGCTGAGCTCAGGAGCCACTAGTTGAAGACACATGTCAAGTGCATATTCAACTACACTAGAATTTTTTTTGTAAATGTTTATTTCCACCATAAAACTGTGTAAAACCTGATATATCTTTATATCGGTTTCAACCAATTGCAGAACTTTATTCATGCCACTGCTAAAGCCCAGTGTAGTGTGGGCGGCCAAAAGATTTTTTAATAATATTTATAATATTATGTTATATTTAGTAATCTCATCATCGTAAAATTTGTGTAAATTAAATTATCTAATGATTTTTTCTTATTTGAAAACACTGAGGCTTAAGCCTCTATCTTCGATTAAGTTTATTGGGTGTGGGGGGGTTTAATCAAACGAACCAACTTCCAATATTAAATATTCATGAAATAATCTAGTGAACCATATTTCAAGTGAACGTAACGAATTTCCAATTTTTCGATTTTTTGCTTACTTATGCCCCTCCCCTACTTTAAGCAACATACGATGTAAAGACCTTAGACGACTATTTAATAGAGAATTGAGATGACAGGCATTCTTTTTTTTTATCATTCTTACGATTTAGTTAGAGATATAGTTTTAGATTAAAAATTGAAATAAATACTCTATTAAAAATGTAATACATTTTAAATATGTAAAATATTGTTAAATGAATTATTTGAGGAGAAAAAGTGTTAAATGTCTTATCTACGTTTTTAACATATTTGAAAAATCCTATCTCGAAAAAAACTTTATTTCGGACAGACATTATTTGTCATGCTTTCATTCTCATTGATTTTTTTCTGTCACGCCGCAAAAAATAATTTCAAGCGTTGAAAATTACTTTTATATTTAATTAATACATGATTAATTATTTTTATACATTTTCATTTTAGAAAAAAATAATATTTCAAATATAATTCTTTCTCTCAATTATTTCCATCTAATTATTCTTTTTAAATATAAAAAGTTTAATTTAGATTTTAAAAGCAAGAGAATTATTAATAAAAAATGTTCTTTGTAAAGATTTCTGATTGAGTTTTTGTGACAATTCAATTAAGATAGTAAAGTTTTTTTTTTCAAAACTAAACCCTTTGAATAGTAACAAAATAGTTTCCAAAAAAATCATAAAACTGTACAACAACCACATTCACGCAAATACGACACAGCCATCCAATTTTTGTCACCTTTGACACACTCGTAGATCACAGAAAGGTAGTTGTGAAGATCCTTGCGACATGGCTGGTCTTCCTGAAAGAAGGCCTGCTTCTCTGTCTTATCCATGCCACACCTCCTTCGACCTAGAGAAGCGGGTGATTAGTCTATCACAAAAATGAGAGATAATTTTTAAGAAATAAAAAATTAAATATTGAAAAAATTTATAAAAATTTATTTTTTATATAAATGGAACACTAGTTTTTCTTGTCACCACTCATCTGAACACGTGATAACAACTTCTAGAACATTCTATACTGGACTGGTATAAAGGCACGCGTGGAACTGATAAGAACGTCTGATGTGCTTCATGTTAGTGAAAAAAGATTTTCGTGATATTGATAAGAGTTTAACCGTCTTCGTGTGAATATAGTTTTCATATGAATTTAGTTTTTCCTTTATTTATTCTTTTTCTAGCTTATTCAGTACTTCTGTTAATTTAGACTTTCAAGTTTTTCGCTATTTAACCCGTTTCTTGGTTAATTAATTAGTCGAAAAGCCCCAAGTTTATATAAAAAATATTTTAAATTGAGAAATGGGTAAATGTTGAAATGAGGATAAATGATGAACAAATTTATTCATGTGAAAAGGGCTTTGAATCAAAATGAGTACTCAAATACTATTTATAAATTTTTTTTTGCTGAATTGTGGTTGAAACGCATTCAATGATAAGTTAACTAAAAGAATTGCAGTAGAATATATCGAAGCAAAAATATGAGAAATTTTCTATAACACAAATATTAATAAATTATTAATTAACCTACTATTATAAATCATTAGTTTAATGAATTTAACACAGTATGCTTAATTAAATATTCTTGTATAGTTTTTTTTTAAAAATTCGTTTATATAGAAATAACTATAATGAAATTTAGGAAATCTATTTGAGATAAAAAAGTAGTAATTAATTTTACATTCACAACTGTACATAACGTTTTAGAAGAACATTTATTTTAGATTTTTTTTAACGAAATTCAATACTTCAAAAAAGAATGTTTTGTTCTATTAATATTTTATTGTAAAACAGAAAAACTCAAGTTACTTTGGTAATTTTATTTTGCTTTTTAGTCTAACTGCATCGGAGACCTCAAAGATTAACTGTATTCTAACAATTCTAATTTATTGGGTGAACGGGTAGCTGAGTCGGCAACGACTCTCGGCTTGACCAATAATGAAAGGTCCTAGGTTCAAGTGCAACCAATGCCCTAGTAAGCCAAAGGCGCAAATGAAAATATTCAGCCTATGTGGCCTGGAAGCCCGTTCGGGTTATACGCCACTATGCTCGTCATTATTAATATTATTATTTCAAATAATTTTTCTTTATCTCGCCTTCGTTGTTCAATCACGTAATGATTTCAAGGAAAAAATCCCTTGAGCTAAATTTATTTTCAAAGTTTTCTTTCCTTGAAAATTGAACTTTAAAATATTAAAAGTTTGAAAGAATAATTTCCTAAAGTTAATTATTCGAAATCAATCAGTTTATTTTAGATATTTGTTTCTTTTATTTACATTCATTATTACAAAAAACTTAAAACATAAATAACAAAACATTGAATGTTTTTAGATATTATTAATACAAATGAAAAGTGTAGTACGACTGACCTGAGCAAACCTTGTGCATTCTCTGTATAACATCTATGTAGCACCTGAAAAATGATATTTAAAAAAATCTTTTTTAAGAATAAATTGTTGATTTGAATATAATTTATTTTTGAAAAAATGTTGGGAACATGAAAAAGGATGCTAGGAAAAAAAAATTGCAAAAAATGTTTTAAATAGTAGAAAAGAGGTAAAGATATAGATGAAAACATAAACAACTATAGAAAATGAATTTCTGTGTTTTAGCTTATCAAAATAAACTTTTAAAAAATGGTTTGAAATAGATATACTTTTGGCCTATTACTTAAGCAGGACTAAAAGGCCATTGGAACATAAAATGTTTCTAAAGCAAAACCTCTGTCAAAATAGCAGTTCATGTGGAAGTTTTGGATCTATTCGGTTGTTGACCCCCACCTTCATACCAACATATACTCACACATGTATAGGTAGTTTGATTAGCCCATCGTTAAGATATGCATGACTTTGATTGGTGACTATTTATGTACAAACATAACTAAAAAAATATATAACGAAACTTTAAGATTAACATTTTAATAGAATGCGCATTAAAAAAAACTTGTAAATGAAAATGTTGATAGGACACTCATTGAAAATTAAAAATCTGAGTAATAAATAGTTTAGATATAGAAAGCAAGCATCAACGACTTTATCTACGAAATAACAATATCGTTACAAACATAAAATAAAATAAAATACAATCGATTAAAAACACGTTAAAAAATAAAAACAGAAAAAAACGAAAAAACTAAATACAATAAGATAAACTACATTTTGATGGTATTAGAACAAAATGAAATGATAGTTTTTTTATTACATTATTAAATTGAAATATATAACTTCTTTAAAAAAAATTTACTAATTTTTCGTTGATGGTTTTGAGATTGTTGTTATTAATCATATTTTGATCTAAATTAGTTTTTGTCGTTTCTTCAGCCAAAGTGATGAAAATATTAATTAGAGAGTTAGTTAAAGTTTTTTAAATGTTTATAAAAATGATTATATAAAGATAACATAGTAATGATTGCGATGAAAGTATTGGGTATAATAAATTAGCAGTTGGCAACAAAGACTTTTTTCTTTTGTCGAAGCTTTACAGAGCGTTGCAGTTTTAGTTATAAACTTTCTTTCAAATATTTTTTTATGTTTTATATGCCATTTTTTATCCGAAAAATACAATTAAAAAATTCGCCAAATTTTTTTTAAATTTAATCTTTTTTAAAACTCAGTATTTCGATTTCTTGCTAATTCTATTTCTCTAAAGTTTGGAACTTCAATTTAAAATTAATATGTTTAATATTTAGAGATATTTCATAATATCTTTGCTCAAATCAAATAATAAACAAAAACTGAATTTATAATATATAAATTGAATCAAATGTTAAAAAATTATAGAAAAATCAAATGTTAAAAAAGTATTTAAAAATCAAATGTTAAAAATCATGAATTAAATCCAATTTTAAAAATCATGAATAAAATCCATTTTTTTTAAATCGTGAATTAAATATAATTTTAACGAATTTAAATTAAATCAAATCAAAATGAAATAATAATAAAAATAGTTTATAATTAAATTAAAAATTAATTTTCGCCTATGAAAAACTTCTATTATTTATTTTTTAACAATTATTTATAATTAATAATTCGTTTTTTCATCAAAAGTTAATAATTCTCGTATGTTTTAACGCAATTGATGAAATGACTAATCAAATTATCGTCAAAAGTGTTGTAACTCAATCGAGTTTTTCTAAAGCAAACGCTTATCACATCTCAATTTGAATATTTTTTCTAACTATACATTTTCAGTTATTTGAATATAACGAACTTTATACATTAATTTAAAAAATGTTTACAACAGTGAAAATATTAAAATTTGAAGAAAAAAACTGATCATAGGTTTTTTGTCTTCGAAAACATGAACTCTTTCCTAGAATAGCCATAAATATTCAAAACAAAGCTTCAAATGAAATTATCAAAAACAATTTATGAAAAAAGTTTTCAAAACCATTTGGTATATTTTAGATGTTCCTTAAACGCACAAACAGCATCCATTTGGGAATGCGCAAAACACTCTTTACTGCTCAATGAATCAACGTTAAAAACTTTGATTTGGAGAACTTTAATTGGAGAATGATTAATGACCAAGTTTTAGTAGCTTAAAGAGGCTTTATGAAAAAACTTTAACCATTTGTTTTAGTGGATATTTATTGATTTTAAATGTTGGTTTTTTTGAAATAAAAACCTGTCTTTTGAAAACTATTTCATTTTGAAGTTATTAGAGTTAAGTCCCAAAACATTTAATCTTTACCATAGTTCATTTTAAATACCCACACAATTTTCAAAACAATTAAATTTAGACATAAACATTTAAGGAAATCTCCTTTACACAATCGATTTTTACCACTTACACCTTAGCCAAAAAATACTTTTGCACCAATTATAAAACTATATCTTGCCCAATAATAAACCTCCTATCTTTCTTAAAACTTACTACTCATCAAATGACTTCCCCCAATATTCATGTTTCCACACTTTCATAAAAAGTTATTTAAAGTTTCAAGCTCCAAGCACTCATTTCAACCCACCGAAAAACCATTTCCTCATTTATATCATCCAAATCGATCCTTCTATCTAACCAACGTACTCGGTGAAGAAGTCCACAGGAGTGCATCTACCAGTAGCCATGCGGCCATAGAGCGCTGATGACACAAGGATGAAATGGTGTTGTGGGCAAGAGAGCTCAAACGACTCCCATTGACAAAACTCCGCTGAGAACACTGATGGCATGACTGTGGAAGAGTGGTTGTTTGATACAAAGAATCTGACGTAGAAATATAGGTTTTATCGTTTAACTTTAATTTTGTTCTAAAATTAAAATCTTTTATTTATTTATACTTTATTTATTACAACAGGTTTCTGAAAACATCGTCACAAAAGCGTTTAGGAACATAGATGACTATTTAACGGAAGATAAAAGTTTTTAAGATATGAAAAAATCCTTCCGTAAAGAATAAATGCGACCTCGATAAGAAAATACCCTTCCTGAGATAAGCCCAAAATGATTTCTCTATTTAACAATCGGATATTCTAGTTTGAAAAAGGAACAAGGTATTAGGGATATATTTTCGTTTTCAAAAAAGATTTGGAATTTATTGGCGAATATTTTGTATATGTTTCGTTCACAGTTATTTGTTGAAAATTTCTCTACTACTTTTCGAAATCAGATCACAATCATAGTTCTCATTACAGTTTTTATGTAATTTTGAGTTGCGTTATTATTCATTCAAGATAATATTTCTCTTTGAAGTTTTGCTTTCAAATTTAAAATATAGCACAACTTAGTTTCATGAAGGTTAATAACAATAATAATAATAATAATGACGAGCATTATTATAGTGGCGAAAAACCCGAACGTGCTTCCAGGCCACTTAGGCTGCATATTTTCATTTGCGCCTTTGGGTTAATAGGGCATTGGTTGCACTTGAACCTAGGACCTTTCATTATTGGTCAAGCCGAGAGTCGTTGCCGACTCAGCTACCCGTTTATCCGGTTATTCCTATTGTTCATTTAATTAAATTTATAAATCTTTTTCATTTTCCAAAAAAGGGGCTTATTTTAGATAATTATTTATAATAATGTTTGCAAAGAAATATTATAAAAAATTAGGTTTCAATAAAAGATTTTAGTAAATTATTTTTATTTTAATATTTATAATAACCCATTTTTTCTTTAAAATTTTTTTATCGACAAAACAAATTTATACAATGAAAACTTTCATAATATTCTAATAATTTATAATTAAATTCAAATTCTCAATAGTTTATATAAGAATGTTTACGAAATCTTAACTGAAAAGGGTTTTTCCAATCATGAAAGTACAATTGTTATTTTTAACGCTCCTGCTTTAAGTTACAAAGTTAGGACACAATTATGTGAATTATGTGAGTTAATGAGAAATTTTACTTTCAAATATTTTTTAAAGTCAGAAAATAATTTTAATTACGTTTAAATAATGAAATGAAAATTATGATTTTCTAATTATATTTCCATTTTTACTATAAAGTGTAAAAGTTACTTCAACCAATAATTTTAATTCTAATAAAAATGCTTTAGCGAATTTTTTTTCAATATGAAAAAAACTGAAGTTGCAATTGTATTATAAACAAAAAGTTGAGAACATGCCATAAAAAAGAAGACAATGAAATCACTATTTCAAAGTAAAAGTTTTAAAACTTCAAAAAAATAAAGTTGTTCATCACATTTTTTTTTATATAAAAACTGTTTAAATAAAAGAAAAAGCAACAATAATTTGATTTAAACAATTTTTTAAAGTTAATATTATCCAATTGTGGTTAATATTTCCATCCTTAAGGCCAAGATTGTATCGAAACGCGAACAATGACCTTGTTTTATAACTTTAACTCATTTATTTATTTTAAATTGTAAATATATTTTGTATACCTTCTTTTTATGATTTCAAGCTTAGTCTTTAGTCTTAGTCTTTTCAGATCTTTTTTCATCTGTTTCAAATAGAGACCGACCGAAATTCGGTTCGGTTTCGGTTTTGGTGCCGAAATTGTCAATTTTCTTAGTTTCGGCAATTTTCGGTTTCGGCCGAATCTAATTTTACAATTTCGGCAATTTTTCGGTTTCGGCCGAAAATAATTTGGTAATTTCGGGTCAATTTCGGTTTCGGCCGAAATGGATCTTATATTTACCGAAAAACCGAAATTTTTATTTATTTATGTAGTTTATCTGATATATCTGTATCTTAAATCGAACTATTAAGTTCGGATTCGATTCTCTATTAGATATCTATTAGTTATCGTGGTTGATTGATTTATGGGTGTCATCAGACTAATTATTCGAATAACATATACAAGCATCTGGAACAACAATCATGTATTTGAAATTTAAGTAATTAGCATACGTTCAATGGTGATATTTAACAAAACATTTTTAAGCAAATTCTATTTCTTAAAACATTTGTTTAAAAAAATGTTATTGTCAAAAGTAAGTATCTGTATATCCTCATTCGAACTCGAATTATTAAGTTTTGGTTCGATTCTCATCTCTATTAGATATCTTTTAAATATTATTAATTGATTAATTGATTGGTTAATTGATTTATTGGAGACATAAGACTAATTGTTCGAATAACATATACAAGCATGTGGAATTCTAGATAACCCTTCTTTGAAAAACACTATATATAAGTCGAAAGAACGAGAAGATTTGGCTTCGATTAATTAATTAAAAAATAAATTGTGAGAATGTCGTTGAATCCTATTTGGAAGTTTTTTACAAAATGTCAATCTGACCAAAGCAAAGCCTGTCAACAGTCGTTGAAAAACTTTTATTTTTTGGCTTAAATATACGCTTGTTTGGATTTACTTAATAAACTGGCATTTTCATCGTTAAATACTATTTTTTCATTTTTAATAAAAGTTGGAAAAAATTTTGGTTTCGGCCGAAAATCTTATTAGAATTTCGGTTTAATTTCGGTTTCGGCCGAAAATTGATATTCAATTTCGGCTTAATTTCGGTTTCAGCCGAAAATTGATTTTAATTTCGGCCTAATTTCGGTTTCGGCCGAAATAAAAATATCTGTTTCGGTCGGTCTCTAGTTTCAAATTTATAGTTTAAATATTAAATAGTTTTTCCTTTCTAGCCACTTCTTTTATGCTTTTCATTATTTATTTACTTTTTAAATATACAGTTATTTATTAGTCAATCAATTAAACAAATTTATATAGCGCTTTTGAATAAAATTCAAGAACGCCCTCCCCTTATTCAATATCCAAATCTACCACTAATTTTTGTTAGAAGCCAATTTACAATTACATAGACTAATTTCCATTTTGCCAATTTACCTAAACTTCTTCGACAATCGTTTTCATCTTTTTACTTTTTCTGCCATTCTTTCGTTTTTTCCATTTCATCCAAATTTTAATTTACTTCATCTACTCTCATATATACTTATCACCCGCCTAGATTCTATTCAGCCACCTTGCCACTCAGGCGTCATTTCAAAGAAGTCTCTATTACTCCTTCAAAGCGCAGAGTCCCTCTAATTTGAACGTTGATTTAGAAGGCTGCCGGCTTTGTATAAAGCCAAAATGCAGTTCAGCTTAAATGCAAAAATCGTTGTTTTTATTCAATACACTTAAAAAAAATTTTGTTTAAAAACAAAGAGCATTTAAAAATGATTTTCAATAATTTTAAACTACTTGTAAATATTTTCATTTTAATCCTTAAAGTTTAATGAAGGGCATTTTGAAAAGTATTAAATTTGTTTTTAAATTCATTAAAGATATATTTAATTCAATGTGGAGTGATAATGTCTTTATTTTTTGTATTTTTCTCTCAAAGAATTAGATCAATTTTGCATGATAAATACAATTTTTCATGGTTTCCTTTTTTATCTTTTGTGTTCACGGTTGATGTGCTTTTGATAAAATATCATCTTTTTGAAAGGTTTATATGGAATGAAAGGATTTTCAGGACAAGGTTATTAATAACATTTTATTCACTTTGAAAGATTAAACATTAAAATAAATGGTTTAATAAAAATAATGTAATTGTATATGGCATTGCAATATGGTAATAAAAGGGTTAATTTTTATCAAAAAATAGTTAAATTCTATTTCTATTTATTTATATAAAAAATATTTTATTTTCATATGAATATAGCTATTAAGACTTAATTTATACACTCCCTCACACATACAAATAGAAAAAAAATACACACAAAAAATAGTCAAAAATCGAAAATGGCAAATGCAAACATATCGACATTCACATACGAAAAAAAAGATTCAAAGAAATATTCATATAACAAACACACAAACATACACAGAGCAACCGAAATATAAACACATAAACACAATACGAAAAAAACACTTTAAAGGCAACACACGAAATGCTTCAGAAAGCCTCTTTCATTCTGCTAAACACTCAACAATCACTCAAACAGCAATTAGGCATTCTCGGTGCCTGCGCATTTGTCAAGGAGCTTTCAGAGCGTGATTTTTTATTCACAGAGCAGATCTTGTGAATTCAATGATTGTTTCTTAGTATTCATTCTCTTCTTTTCATTAATAATGCATTCATTTGATTAAATAAATTTATTAAAAGATGTGAAAACATTTTATACACGTTTTATTGTTTTAGATTTTGTTAATTAAAAAACTTTTAAAGTTTCACTGGTTTTTCCGAGTGCTGTCAGAAAACATAGAATTGCCTGAAAGCCATTAAAACTCCCAGATGACGTTTTCAAATGAACTCGAAATCAATTTTTACAATTAAAAAAAAAGAAATTTTTCATTTGTACAATTTTATAATATTTGGAAAATGTACTATATAGTCTAGGGATTGCTGCTCTGTTAATAAAAATATGTAAATGTTCAATTTTAGTTCGTTGAACGATTACTATTATTCATTTTATGAAACTATGTTTAAATTAGAATGTTCTTTCTATTAACAGTTTATTCCTATATTTTTATTGTGAGCAAAGCTGCTTTTCATACATTGTGACTTTCACGCATTTTAATGTAGCATTGGAAAAAACCTGTCGAAAAGAAAGTAATCAAGGTTTGATAAAATCAGAGTTAAGTTATGAACATGAAAACGTGGAAAATTTAAAACACTATGAAGTCACTGAGAAGAGATTGATAAAACATCAGGAAATCAAAACTTTTAATTTCACTGTGTAAAATACAATATACTTTAAAGAATATGGTTGAAATATTAATGTTTAAAAAAACAAAAAATTAATGTTTTTTAAAACTAGTTTTAACTCTATGTTGATAACAGTTTTTGTATAAATAAAAAAGTAGATTTTATGTATACAATATTTCTAGATCAACTTAATTGTTAAAGGCTTCCTAAGTACCGGATGTTTCAGGACACGTTACTCGAAGAATAAAGGCATTATATGCTTCTTATTAACTGATAGAAATTATCAATAAAAACACAAAAATAGTTTTTTTGAATAATCTTTTAGAAATTGGCTATTCCCAGGCTTAATTGATAGTACAAACGAGAGTTATATAACTTTTTTATGTCTGTATTCTTTTAAATTTTGGGTAATAAAACGAATAAGAAAATTCTTGAATAGAAACTATTACAGCGATGAAATTCTTAACAGAGCTAATTATTCAAATGAGGTGCTTGTTCTTGGACTGATCACCAGCTCATAATGCTTGTAAATGGTTTTTAACTCCTAGATGAATGATCGATTAAAAATGAAAACGGAAAAAAAGTTGAGTATTATACAAAAGTTGTTACGAGATTAACCTTTACAAAAATGGAATTATATATGAATGGGAACAGAATTTGAAAAACCAAAAATATTAAATTGTGACAAAACCACATCAATTTCTTGATCTTCATCGTAATTTAAGCCATCAACTTCGCCATCCACACTAGCCAAATAAAACTTTCTCCACCTAATGCTTTATTGCATGTCCTTTTTGGTACTTTTTTATAGTTTTAAGCGTTTATTGAGACTTTTAAAATCGCTCTTGGGTGAAAAGTTTTTTTTGAAGAAAACAACAATTCTCAAGTGGATCACATTATTAAAAATGTGCACTTTTTTTTAATTCAGAAAATTAATTTTCAAGAAATTTTACAAATATATTCTCGTTTTTCTAATATTTGATTAATTTTCATTCAAAAAAAACTTTTCGTTTAAAGTGCTCTTTTGTAAAGCGTGGTTTGTAGAGAATAAAAGTTTCTATGATTACTGGAAATTTAGAGTCGTTTTCAGGCGTTTATTCATGTTTTTGAAAAGATTATTAATTTTTTTTTCAATATCAAAATTCCAGTTTCAGTGTAATTCAATAAGTTTCGCGTTAGTTTTTGTGTGTTTCGTACTTCTCAAACATAATTTATTTTACCTATACCTACAAGTAATGAAAACTAAGAGTTTGAAAAGTTTGATTATATGGATAACATTTTCACACATATTTTTATTTTAGCTTTTCAGTTTACATATTTCTTTAAAAGCCCTAATATATTTATTCATCAGACGCTAGAAAAATAGTTTTTGTAGATTTTTTAATGACCTAATCTGCCAACGTATTTGACTGAAAAGCAATGCAATAATAATGACGAGCATTATTATAGTGGCGTATAACCCGAACGGGCTTCCAGGCCACTTGGGTTGCATATTTTCATTTGCGCCTTTGGGTTACTAGGGCATTGGTTGCACTTGAACCTAGGACCTTTCATTATTGGTCAAGCCGAGAGTCGTTGCCGACCCAGCTACCCGTTCACCCACAAATGCAAAGATACCATTCATTGCAACTAGTAACATTATTTTTAAAAATCCCACTTCCGTTTTTTGTCAAATACTACCAAAATACAAAAAACGCCTAAATGAGCCTTTACTACAGCACTTTGGGGAAACACGAATGCATGGGCAAGGAGACATCAAACAAACCTCATGGTCCAATCACCAAGCCTCGACCACATTACAAATTTTATTTCTTTTCTTTCCACATCTGCTCTCCAGCTTACACATTCCAGAAGTTTCTTTATGTCAATACACGGATGTTTTTATGGTAATTCGGGATTATTTTAAAAATTAATACTTTTCGAGTTTTCATCAGCTTTTTGTGAAAATATAGCAAACATTTCTTTTAAAAATAAAATTGAATGAATAAAGTTCTCGCAATAGTACTTAAGAATCTAAAAAGACTAAATCCTGTTATATATTTTTTCAAGAGTTTTGTATGATTATTTTCCAGATTTAAAAAATGAATGAACAAAAATTTCTTCCTTTGCTGATTCAACTCGCTTCGAGAAGCATTCTTTAATTTCAATTCCATTCATTCAAAATCTCTTTCAACGGCTGGAGTACGCAATAATAGATATCGCACCAAACATTTGACGCACATTTTATTCTGATATTACATTTGATATAGAATCTGTGCAAGTAATACAAGAAAGCGTAAATGCACCATGTGTATGCACTGCTTCTTGTATTTTGTATTACTCAATGTAATTTACTCATATTGGATACAAGGGCTTCTCCTATGTGGCTACATCGCAGACTTCTCAAAGGAGTATTACACATAATTTGGGTCTCAAACTAACTTAATGATGCAGATCCATCAAAATCATTCGGTGTTTTAAGCAACAACGTAAACATGACAAAGATGGTAATAAAAAGTATGAAAGAGATGCTTTAATAATTTACGAGGGTTATTGTAGCCTTACTCAATTCTCCCGAAACGATTCATTCTTTTGCTATTTGTCAATAAAAACAATAATAAAACGGTTATTTTAAGTTTTAAGAGATTTTTATAAAACTATTTTTTATTCGACTAAATGTTTAAAATAAAAAGATTTCAAGTATCGATAGACTACCCAAAAACAACCAGATCCGGCGACGTTATCATAAACATGAAAAAATACAAATTATAGAGCAAGACCCACAATTCCATCAAAGAAAAAATACAAAAAAACAATTACAAAGCACAAAACAGAGTAGCAATTGATGTATGAAGCCTGTTTGCCGCTGACATCGTTGACAAGGGCCGTAGCCGTTTCCTCTTATCCATTCATTTTTATATATTTCTTTTAGCCATTCAGTATAACAATAAAAAAATTGAAAACAAAATTTGTTTAAAACAATTTTTAATTTATTGATTAATATCCTGCATTATTCACTTTGCCAGGTTTTACAGCCAGTAATATTTTTAATAATATGAAAAGCTACTTTCAGACGTGTTTTCCTTTCTAATAATTTTTTAAAATTTTCATTTGTTTTTTATCGTTGTTTTGATTCATAAAAAACTTTATTGTTTGCATCAAATTTTAATTATTTATTAAAGCCTTAAAATATTTTTTTATTTCACTACTACATTACAGTATAGATCATACATTTCAAAGTTTTACTTCCTAGAAAAAAGTAGCTTAATTTATTATTTTACAATACAAATACTCTTTTAGTCAAAATATTGACTTGCCATTAAAAAATGCAAACCAATTATGCGAGTTTTTAAGTCACTTAAAATACAAGTTTGTTATAAAGCTTAGTGGGATGTTTTTTTATTCCTCATTTCAAATACAATGCTTTCTTTTTTATCATATTTTTGAAAATAATTATAAAAACTAAAAAATTAAAATGGAAAACTAACTACAAAATAATTTTTTTCCTAAAACCTAAACAAAATAATTGAATATATTCTATCGGCTAAGTACATGATTGAAAAATTATTTTTGCTTTTTAAACTTAACATGGAGTGTTATGACATTTTCCAATTATATTCTCTTCACGCGAAATATGGTGTTGGGAACAGCATTTTTTTCGTCTTTTAAACACAATTACTTTCACGTTTTCGAAGTCAGAATATTTTATCAATTTTCTTTTTTTTGAGAAGGTTTATCGCTCTATATTTAAATGTAAGTAAAATTAATAGTTACAAATTTGTCAAACCATTTTTTAGTATTATATTTTGCTTAGTTTAAATTTTAAATAACTAACTATTTTTTTAAAAACAATCTAAAGAAGTAAATTCTCAAGAGAATGAAAATATTTGTAAAATGCATATTTATAGCGAGCGGAAGATACTAATAACAATGCTTGTAGGAAAAAGCTTTTTACACATTTGTTTCAAGAAGTTATATACTTTTTGATTAAAAGCTTAAAAAATAGATTGGATTTTATTCAAGTGTTTCAAAAAATTTTATAGGTTGTTTTGCATGATTAATTTTTTTCCAATTTAACTTTAAGAAGAAATAATTAAATTTCAGCTAGATAATTTTCTTAACGTGACGGCCTTGAACTTGTTCAATATAACTTACCTTATCTATCAATATTTTACATTTTTCCATTTTTTTGACAATTTAAAATATAATTTTTTTTACATAAATGATAATTATGTGTTGATTAATGACATCAAGTTTTTATACTTTTACTTTGATTGAAAGACTTCTTCCCTCAGTTAAGTGGCTGTATCGACTGTATATTGATCTTGAAACAATGCCGATTTGGTATTAGATAATAAAAAGATGATTAATATTTAGAATATCAAAATTGTGCAACAGGTGACAAGGGGGACTTGAAAGTTGGATTATAAAAATGAATAACTAAAAATACTTGAAGCTTTTTACATTTTTGTGCAGCCATAGTTATTAGTTGAACACAAAATGGCACGTTTCTGTAAAAAATTTAAATGCAAAAACCTTTAACAAAACTTCAAATTAACAATTAAACGTTTTTACATAAAGTTATAAAAAAATTATATACTTTTTTCTCTAAACTTCAAATTCATAAATTAAAAAATATCTTATGCAATTTATAGAAACTTGTCATCCGCAGTTTTTATTTTAGTCTTTTGAATTTTTTCCTGCAATGATTCAAAGCTGCAAAAAACTTGAATATGTCATGAAAAACAATTTATTTGAAGGGGCATCAAGCCAAAAGAAATTGAGTACAATTGCCTATAAATTAGCTCGAAGTTAACATTACACTGTCGCACTACAAACACTGCCAAATAAACATTCTAAGTGATGAGTATCTTGATGGACTTTTAGGGCTTCAACCTTGCTTTGTAACAACACTCAGTACAGTGTTTTTAGCAATTTCATCACTCTTTTTAAAAACAACTTCTTTTTCTTGCAAAAATTCTTTTAATTTATGATTTTAATTTATATAGATATTCACTGATATAAAATTGTTTTTGACTTTACAAATTCAGCTTATGTTAATAGTCTTAAGTTCGAGTGTAGCCAATGCCCTAGTAACCAATAGACGTAAATTGAAAAGTTTAAAGCTGAAGTGGCCTGGAAGCCCGTTCGAGTTGCACGCTCCTATAATAATGCTCTTCTTATTTGTATTGTTATAAAAACTTTATAATATTTCATTTACTAAGTACTTTTTCAGTTACTGACTTCAAAATTAAATTTTTAAAAGCTAGAAACAATAGGACATTTGGGCTTTATTAAATAATCTAACACCACCAACAAATGGTTAGAGTAATGTAGTTGAGTGGTGGGGTTTTGGGGTTAAGGTTGGGGTTAGGGTTAGGGTTAAGGTTATTGTTAAAACTTACTCTTAGTTGTTAAAAAATCCTTGAACTTCGCCCTTTAACTACGTAACTTGGTGGTTTTAGAATATTTAATATGATCCGAAAGTTTTAATCAACTACCTAGGCAGTCATCAAAAGATGAATCTAGTAAAACCATATTCGGCTTAAAAAATTAAATAGAAAAAAATAGTATTATAATCATCATTGTCTTCATCACCGCTTTGACCATCAGGCCTATTGAGATGATCTTCGTAAGTTGTATACAAGCATGCACAAGGATACATCATTTGTGTACACAATCAAATCGTTTCTTGTGCACGATTACTTTCATGCTGATAAATGGCGCCACAAAAATCATCATTAACGCTTTCTCTTTCCTAATTACTCATTCTTCAGAAGACAACAACACTCCTGTACGTGAGGGCTTCTTCAAACAGACACAAAGCCTCCAGAGCACAATCAATACGGCCAAACTCGCTGTGATCAAAAAGTCAAACAATATTATGTTTTCAATAGAATTTATGGATGTATCGATTAAAGGTAGATGATAAGAATGCTTTTAATAGTTTTGCAAGCAATTTTATAATCAATTTTGAACTTTCTGCTTATTTCTAAAGCAAAATTCAAGTTCTTAGAGATTCTCTCTTTAAAAAAGAATTTTGACATTTTAAAAGAATTTGTTTTTTCTTTTGTCTTTTTTCAAAAATCTATAATTTTGCATTATTTCCTTCTCTGAGATCAATCTAAAAGAATTTGTAATTGCTAAGCAAGTCATTTTTCTTGTCTACGCATATTTTCTTTTTTAATTCTGTTTCTATTCAAAATTACATTTTTTGAAAGAAAAAATTAGTAAAATTTAGAGAAATAAAAAATAATTCTAAAACATGCCTTTTACAACTATTTTTGCTCAAAACTTTTGATTTTTAATAAATGCAAGTGTCTTACAAAAAATAAAATGTCATAAAATCAAAAAATGTCTGATTTAACGTCTTAAAAGACTGTCAATGCACGCCTATTTTTGAATAGAAGAGTAAATGTGTAAATCTAAACTGAATTAAATGTTATAGGGATAATAAGATACAAATAAATATAAAAATACAAATATTGAAAAATATTTATTGAGGATAGAGATGTTTAATGCTATATTGATTTTATTGTGGGAAATATTGTGGTTATAATATATATTGCTCTCAATAATTCTGATGCTGGAAACGGATCTAGTGTAGAAGCTTGCAGAGACCTTCGTGCAAAACGCAAACGAAAAAAAAGAACTTTTCTCTCAAATATTTTTTTTTCTTTGATATTTTTATTGAATATTTGTTTTAATCATGTTTAGAATACTTTTTTCTAGATTGGAACATTGATTTACAGTTGTAAAATAACGGTTATATAGACAGATATAGGTAGATGTTGTCTTAAGATGGTTCAAGTGCAACATTCAAGATAAAGATTTTCCTGTCACATAAAACGTTGCAAAGATTCAAATACGATTTGAAAAAGTATCACTAACCCTGATGTTAATATATAAGATTTTCCATTTCTAACGTTAACACAAGAATACAAGAAAATAAATTGCAAGAAATAATTAAGAGATGAAGCAATCAACTGACAGATAAAGTTTTCATAAGCAGATACATCCAAGAAGACTAAAAAATACATAAAGATGCATGCTGAAATACCCAAACAAACACATAAACAACCACGCATACCAACATCTAAGCAGTCGCGCATAAAAACATATTAATACGTTTTGTATACTTGTGAATGAAGATAAAATAGGATACAAAAAGATTTCTATTTAGATAAATATTCCTAGGTCGTAAAAGGGAGTCTCTTCGGAGTGGTCAGAGCTTGCAGGGACATGTATGCTTCTGTTGGAAATATTCTAGAAAATTCGATTTTTGAAAATTCAAAGCCCACTTGGTGGTGTATGAATATTTAACTTTTAATACGACGTGGGATCTTTCAAGAGACGGCATGTCATTGGAGAGGGCTGAAACGATGAGTTCTGAGACGGAGGTTTCTAGACTTTGAGAATTTGAATATATTCCTATTTCAAATACTCGTCGATAGAAATAATTTTATGTGTTTGTACTATATTTAATTATTTTTTTATAAAAGATATTTTTTGATTAGCTAAAAACTTTGCATATTTTTAGTACATAAAAGGGGCTTAAAATAATGTAAAACCTCTGGATCATAAAAGCTTTTAATATACGGTTTTTGTAAAATTCATCTTAAGAATGTTTTTTCTTTGGCTTTTCTATTAAAATAAAGATAGAGAGTAACGAACTTGATGTTTAAAAACTCAATAAGTGTTTCTTTGCAGCTTGTTAAAGGTGATAAAAATACAATCGCTGGAACTAAAATAGTTGATACTATTATAATTTACAAAAGCTGTAAAAGGGTACATTTTAAAGTTTAATAATCTGCAATATTCAAAATTTCTATTCAGAGAATATTTAAAACTAGCATTTGTGCGTATATCAGTGTTTGAATTTGATGATTTTGAAATTTACTGAAAATTTCAACATTAAGAAAAATCATATAAAAGATTCTTTAAAGCTAAGTCTGGATTATTGAGAGTTGCAGTTAGTGACCTCTACCTCGATAAAAATTGTTTGCGAATTTCATTCCAATGCGCATTGCTTTATCAAATTTAAAAAATTAATAATTAAATAGAATAAAATGAATACAAAATAAAAGTTGAAAATATGTATATGTGTTTAAAATTTAAAATATAAAGATTTTCGAAAAACATGTTCTCCAAGAATTTTTCTATATTTATGTCTTTAGGCACAGTCATACTTTTGTATTTTTTAAATGTTCACAACTAAAAATTGTTTTAAAATTTAAGTTTTAAACTCTTTTTAAAACTGGTAATATAGTTTTATACTATGAAATTGAATTATTCTTAAAAGCTTCAATATCAACCTCTTCAAATCCCATTTTTGTGAACACTAAAAATTTTCTCTAAGCACTTACTTATTTAATTAGTTTTTGAAAGTTTAATTTCTAAATTTGTGAAGTTTGAATAGGTTCAGTTCATGCAAATAAAGCGCTATAAAATGAACCAACATAACAATGCACTGGTCGTAAAACTTTAAGTGTTCTTGCTTTTCTTCATTTTTAACAATAAATATAAAAAAACGTTTCTAGAAGCTTAAAGCTAAGTTATACTTCTTTATATCTCTACTCTTTCTAATAAAATATATTTGAAATTATTTAACTATTACGAAACGACTGCTATAAAGACGTGTAAAACAGTTTACGCATTAAAAAAAATAAATTACAGGCAAATTAGTTTCAAAATTGCTTATAGACAGTTTTAATGTTTTTAAACGGGAAAAACTTCTAAATATAAATTTTAAATACATAAACAGAAGGATAATACAGTAAAATCAGTTGATGAAATTATCTAAGAAAAAAATAAAACGTATTAATCGTGTAATCTTTTAATCATATAAAGTTAATTATAGATTCAGAATATCTTTGCTAACAAATAGGAATAAAGAAAAATACAGAAAATAAGCACAGAGTAAAAAATTCTCATTGTTAATTAAAAAACCCAGTATATAATTTTATAATTAATAATTAAAAAATAATGACAAACCCACAATGAAACATATTTAAGAGTGACTACAAAAAATAAATACAATTAATTTAAAAAGTAGGAAAAGATGGATGAATGGGATGAGCTTGAATGAATTGTTGACTCTTTTAGTTTCTCTGTCAAATGAAGACTCTACAAGTCAATTTTGCTAAGCATCCTTCTTTACAGATTTGAAACCTGGACGCTTATGCGGAAACAGAGTGACGAAAGTTGATTTGGTTTAGCTTAATTATCAGGCACGATTCTCTATCCAAGACGGTGCTATAGCTCCTAAGGCACATTACAAGAAAGTTGTCGTTGAGCAGTGCAAAGAAGAGCTGGATAGCCAGCGTGAACAGTTTCTCTTGAATAATTTTCTCAACGCTGCTAACAACAGAACTGAATGGCGGTAATAGTTGCGTCCTCTTCTTTGATTTTTCTCGAATGACCAATACAGTCACTGGCATGATGATTATGTTGATGTCTAAAAAAGTAATTGGACTATTTAATCTGTTGGAAGTTGCAACACTCCATTGATGCTGTGACTTAGTCTCCCGGATTGATAATTCTTCATTTAATTATTGCTTCAACATTTTTGTTGTATTTCAGTTTTTCATGTAAATAGCATTACGTGTGAATAATAATTTTTGTAATGAATAATATTATTTTTCACTTTTTTATCCAATAATGTATGTTCGAATAAAAGAAAAAATTAAAATATTATATTAAGTCGGTTTTTGCATTAACAGCTTGAAGTCAGCGTAATTAAGCTTTTCAAATTTTCAAACTATTTGAATTAAACTAAACAAAAAACTGTTTTTTTATTTTCAAAACTTAATTTTCAAGATAGTAGTACACCTTAATTTTGGAATAAACGCAATAATAGAAATAAAATAATTCAGGCGTTTAGAAGAGTTTTTGGGGTTTTTAATAACTTCAAAAAAATATGACTGTTAGTTGTTTAACTAATTTACATTACTGTTCTTTTATTAGCAGTGGTAGCACTGTATAAGTAGTACTAGTAGTTTTAGTAGTAGTAGTAACGGTATTTCTTAATGAAATAACATGAGAACTTCATATATAATTCTCAAGCTTTTTAAAATGTCTGTTTCATTTATAAATTTTCTCCAAAGGAAAATAAAGAAAATGATCGGTTGGTGAATAAAATGAAAACTGGTTAAGAGGAGAATGGATAAATGGTTGAAGAAAACTTTAAAAAAAATTTTTGATAGATAGATAGATATATAGATAAAAGCAGTAATTTTTTTACTTAACTAATGAAAAAATTTTATAGATAATTATAACTAAAATGTTGAAACTTTTGAAACACACATTTCTGTTTTTAAAATCTTTAAAATAATTTTTTATAACTATTATTTTTCTTCGTCTATTCTACAGCATTGTCGATTCGTATGTTAGAAAAATCATATTATTCTAAAAGGCAACTCATTCTCTTCTCATTGTTATTTCAGTAACACGTCTGATGCAATTACCACATGCACACTCATTTAATTCGATTTCTCTTTAATTTCTAGCAGCCTAGAAAGGCCAACAATTGGCAACTTCGCACGCACAAGCGTCCATCGAAGCTGCGTTCCAACACGTCTTGCTCGACAATCACGTGAGATTTACCGTTTTTTCTGTTGTTTGTTAGTTTTCTGAGCTTTGACTTCACACTTTATTTCCCAAATAACCCTTGTATAAATTTTCTAATTAAAAAACCGTTAATTTTAATCTCAGCTCATTTTCTACCATTTGTCTTCTTGGACTATAAAGCATTGATCTATTTCAGTCTTTTAGTATTTTTTTTATTTACAATGTTCTAAAGTTACATTTAAAATTTTCAAATGCGATTATTATCCACTAAAATGTTTAATTTAAAAAAGCTTTTTATTGCTTGGTCATTTTTTTGTTAATTAAAATTTTAAAACTAACTAACTAAATATGTAATTTACTGACAAAACCACAAACACTTAATATAACACATAACTTGAAGCTTTCAACTAATCAAAAAATCACAATTCTTACTACCACATAAAATGCAGAGTTACAGATACTATTAATCAAAGGATTTATTCAAGCGAGGTTACGGGACCCTAGAAGCTCTGTGATAAGTCACAATAATAATACGCCATTCTTGTGCCAGGCAACATTACACCCCTAATATTACTATTTCTTTTTTTCTAAATTATTATTTATTTATTCTTCAGATACTCATGGATACTTTTTTTATTTAGCAAATAGTTCGTGATCTCGAAAAACTCTTATAATTAGTTATACGCAAAAGTTAAAGAATCTATTTTTTATAATTTTGCTTTACATGGTTCCATGAAAATATTCGAAAATATCTAAGATACGAAAAGATCTCATAATTTAAATTACCATTATTTGAAAAAAAAAGTAAGCGTATCAAATCTAAGAGATCCTATAAATTTGCATAGACGGCAGATAACACAGCAGACGTTGTGTGCAGACGAGCAACTACAAGCCTGATGTGTGAATGATGCGCCCACGTCAAGCCATCTCTACATTCCTTACCCGAAATGTTCTTCTAGGCTATACTCAAGAAGCATAATTGGAAAGAGTGTTTCATTGCACTTTCTAGTAGACTTATGATATTAAGTGTAGTTATTCGTTTTAATGTTTTTAGAGATATTCTTAGAGTTTTGGAACAATGCACGTTTCAGGACGTGCTGCAAGTCAGAAGGCAAACATTTGAATTGATTTCTAATATTGAGTTGAAGTAAGAAATTAAATTTTGTTAAAAAATCTGATTATTCATTTTAAAGATTATTATAAATACTTTTATTTATTTATTATATAGGTTTAAACCTTTATTTTACCATATTTGTTATTTAAATTAAAACCCACAAAAAATATTTTGGCTGTACGACCTTTTCCATTAACCACTTTGAATGCATTAATGAATTAATGTAAATATTTAATCGCATAATAATACGGCGTGTGCCGTCTGGAAAGATTTACGCGATGATGGAAGAAAAGATTCTTGCATCATGAAAATGCATTAGGGATTCAGACGTAATGCCTTAATTAAATTTTAATAACCAGTTGGAGTCATGAGCTGATTCCAAAAGAGAATCATCAAATTCATATGATCTCAGATATTCTTCGACTTGCATCTTTAATGCAGAGTTAAACACAACCTTAAGAGAGCGCAGAAGCCAGCATGCACATGAGCATAATTGTAGAAACTTGCATTACAATCACAACAAGAAAGACCGACAAATGAATAATAGAAATAATACCCCATTAATAATGGAACCAGCCGTAAATCCTGCCAGGCTGTCATTTTCACCGTGCTATGGGAGGCATCAACAAGACAAGTGTCTATTACGCTTTGCACAATCTTCGCCATCTTTTCAAACCTTCGACCACAGTACCATTCTGTGAATTTTTGATTCTACCCTTTCCAAGGTCGACACCTTTACAAAAATTCGCCCACTACACCTGATGAAGATCAACTATCTTGATAATCGAATTCATTCTAGCAAGATAGCCGTAAGAGTTATTTAATTATGCATGTGTGTAGGTGTGTGTGAAAGAATGTGTAGGTGTGTGTCAAAATTCTATTAGGTTTGTGTGTGTGTTTAAGTATAAGAGTGTGTGTGTGTATTGTTTTATGTTTCTAAACGTTTTAGATTTATTAATTAATCTGCATATATCATTCATATCATTTAGATGAGTTCACATCTTAACCTTCACATATATAATATTCAAATTTCTTTAAAGTTCTCTGTAGCTTCACATAAACATTAAAGTTTATTGTAGCTCCAGTGAAAACCTATAAAAGTTTTAATTAGTGACAGTCTATGAAGGATTTATATACTTCACTGCTCAAATTATTTTGCTTCGATCAACCTAAGATGCCTTCGTTGATTTCATTTATTCATTGTCCAATAGACATTTTTATGATTTTTATAATTTTTGAATAAAAAAATTTTTTCTTTTGACATTTAGCTTTTTGAATAATTAGGTTATTTTTTTAAAAGTTTCTAACCTTTAAATTTGATAAATAGGCTTTTAAACCTTTCTCTTTCTAATGAAACCTACGAGCTGGGTAATTGATTTATGGCAATAAAAAAATTGTTTAAAAAATGGTTAAAAAAACTTTTAAAAAGACAATAGTTGTAATATAATATTTTTCATTTTAATAGTCATTAAAGATTTAACAACTTTTCAAGGGGTGAGGCTTGTCATAAAGACTATATTTCTTGTAATTATCATTTTATGAAACTATCGATTTCAACCACGTTTTCAGGAAAAAGCAAATTTAAAATAAAAAAATTACACCACTTATGGTACAATGTAAACCAGATAAAGAGAAAATAAAACAGCAGAAAACGTTAATGTGAATTGAAATATTTCAAAAAGAACGAAACTGAATAAAAAATGTTAATTTAAAAAATTTAATTTTTTTAGTAGATAAAACAAAAATTTGACCGTTGTGTTAAACTTCACAAATTAACTCTATATAAAATATATAGATAAGAATTAATCCTATTTAAGGTAGAGTAATTGGGTGTTATAATGGGGTGTTACAATGGCGTTTTATATAGTGATTGGACAGCAATATAGGCTGACACTCCCACCGGTGATCAAGCAAGAAAGCTCCAGGTGCCTGTAGCCTGCACGCGAAATTGAAATTGACACATGCGAAGTTATTTACTTCACGACAAGATATTTTAAAAGAGTCCCACCTGCCTTTTGAGATATAATGTATGTTTAAGAAAAGTGAAATTAATTTTTCTGATTAGAAAGTTACCAAACTCGGAATCTTTTTTTCCAAAAACAATAAAAAAGTTAACTTTTATCTTTTAATATAATTTTGATGGCTTTGAGAATACTTTAAATTGACGTATCTGAATTATTTATGTTCAATTTCAAAGAATATTTGCAAGAGAGTAGTTCTTAAAAGCACAAATGGGCATTAATGGAGCATTTTCATCATATATCCGTAGTTTTTGATCATAATAAAACAATATTTTAGAAAAGAAACTTTGAAAGGCATTAAAAATCAAAAGAAAAATCATTTTGTTTAAAAGCTGAAGTTTTTGTTAATTCAAAATTTAAATCATTTCATTTGTAGTTTGGTCATTCATCACTCGAAAATGCATTTATTCATCTGGCTAGCTTCAAAAAATGTTGTTTCTATTCTATTTTTGGAAACAATTTTGGTGTTTTTCACAATTTTTTAATAATATTGTTTTTACAATATTATTCAGCATTAAACTACTTTGACAGCAATGACGGTTTTGGCCACAAATAAAAATTCATTTCAATATGTTTACAATTTTTTATTGAAAAAAAAACATTTTTTACTTTTAGTAATTAGATTAAATAAAAAGTATTTTCAAAAATTCTAAATTGGAATACATATTTACTTTATGCGTGATTTATATATAAAAAAAACAATTTAAAATTCCAAAAAACAAACAACAATCAGGTTTAATTTAAACAAAAAGATATTTTTTAACAGTAGAATTTTTAACTAAAATTTAATTAGCATGAAATAAATAGCACATTATGTTTATCACATCTCACTCTATTTTGACTTTCCTACTTTGCCTTAAGCTATGAAAGGGCATAAAAAAGCAAAAAATCGAAAAATTGAAAATTCGTTACGTCCACTTGGAATATAGTTCACTAGGTTCTCAAGACAGTTTAGTTAGGCAAAAGAGAGACTAGGACATTGATGAAGAGGCCTTACCTATGGAGTACCCAATCAGTGAGCAGGCTTCTGAAATCGATAACACTCTTGTTCACAACCTTGGAATTGAAAAGAAATGTGGTAAGGTGAACCTAATAAATTGAATGCAGTCAGTAGATCCTTCATCCTATAAAAGAGCCAGCTGCCTAGAAATGGACAGATCTCGTCTTTCGGAGGCTTCAAAGCAACGGGTCAAGCAAAAAAAGTCAAAACTTAACTAAAGTAAAAGAAAAAAAACTAAGTTTTAAAAAATAAAAATTAAAAAAATAGCTGGTTTATAGAAAGAAGCCAAAAAGACTTGAATTTTTATGTCTGTGGAAATCAAAAGATGATCTTGTCACTAAAAATAAAAAAGTGTAAACAAATTTTTATAAATGAAATTATTAACGAAAAAAGATTAAAATATATGAAAAAGAAACAAGTGTTTAAAAGGTTTAAAATTAGTTTTTCTAGTGAATAAAAGGTTTAAAATCTCCCATTTTTGTTCTTTTAATAATCGCGGATGGGGGGGGGGTTGACATAAAAAATGTAATTTTGTGTCAAACTTCTTGTATTGTTAGTGTTAATTATGTCTTAAGTAGGCGTTTTGAAATTTGAAAATCGATGATTATGCTTCCCTCCACTACTTAGTTCGAAATGCAAATATAAATCAAATTATATATCTAATTTAAATCACCTAGTCTAGTACTAGACAATCTATTCCAATTTTAAAAAATTTCTGAGTGGTATACTTCTAATCCATATTTCATGATCAAGTCACGTTCTGAATGAGGTTTTATTTCTTGCAATCAGCCGAATATTTTATAAAAGGTACTAAATTTTAAAACTATAAAAACTACATTAAACATTTTAAACACACATTTTTCAAGATTTTAAAACAATTATTAAAATAAGCAAAATATTGCTTTATTATATCGTCGTTCCAGAAAGTCATTTCAGCCTGCAAGCAATAGCGAAAACATCATTACTCTCCAAGCAGGGAAAGAAATGTATGTCTCTGTCTACAAAAATTTTGCAAAATTTGCTGCGTCTATAAATATTTATTCTTAAAAAAGAATGTATTTTCGGAGATACAAATGTTCGCATGAAGTGCTGCTAGGGACGGTAAACGAAGGGCTCGGTCCATATAAGTTTTCCGTTGACGAATTTTGAGGTGTTGAATGAAAGGCTGCAAAGGGTGTAGACAAAACACGGAATTTCAATTAGTTAATGTTTTCTTTTGATAAAACGAAAAATACTTTATGATAAATAATATGAAAATAAATTATATAACGATTTATGTACATAAGTGTATCGAGAAAGAAATAATTTTTTAAAAATCTTCTAGTATAGGGAAATCATATAAATTAATATATCATTATATTAAAAAATAATTCTGTAATAGGACTATTTTTAAAAGTTTTGACTTTTTCATGACGAAAGCTTCATTAAAAAATCATTTGCTGGTTACCAAATAGTTTCAAAATCAATTATTAAAAAAACTATTTAAAATTTAGTTAAAAGTTTATTTAAACTATTTGAACGTGAAAAGATTTTGTAAACTCAAAAATGCTCAAAGCTTTAAACTCAACAAAATACATTTTCCGCGTGCTTAATTTAAAAACAGAGTAAGTTTGGTTGTAACAAACATTGATTGAAAAATAACTTTAAATGGGCTTCAATAAACTAAATTAAAACAAATAGTATTGTGCACTTTTTTATAACCAATTTTAATGTTTAAAACACTATTTTAAGCAATTTTTTTAAATTAAGTATAATGACATTTATAAATTGATGTTTTTAAATAAAAAATGTATTATCTAAAGTGTTTTGAAGGTTTGTTAAATTTTATACACGTCAGTAGCTTGAAGGCGTTTGAGAATCTGAATAAAAGCTGGTATGAAAATGTTTAGATACTGGCCATTTGTTTTAGGAATGTATTTTTACAGTTTTCTTTTTTTTAAATATAATTTTGAAAAACATATATTTTCCCAAATAAAAATAATGGATGTAAATATGTAAAAACTTGCATGTAAATTTTAAAAATAAGTTAGTAAAAGTCCAATTATTTCATTTTTAATTAAAAGATATGGTAGTGCAAGCTTCGTGCAGTGAAGCAAGATTAATTAAAACTTTTTGTTTTAAAAAATTACCATTTGCGAAAAGACATGGAAAAAAGACAATTGAAAGAGTTTTAATTAAAAGCTTTTGAAAATACTTTGCAAAGTTTCAAGATTTTTTAAAGTTTTTCGGAGATTTTTCATGCGGAAATATTGCTGCTTCATTGGTGTACAATTTTTTTTGGATTTTTTTACATTTCATAAATATTTTTCCGTTTTAAATTATCTTTTAGTATTACTTTATTATTGTTTACTCCAGAGTGACTCAATTATATGTCCGTTGAATTGAGCATGGAGTTTTTGAGAGGCCGCTTGAACCCATACTTTCAAATTAAGACATCGCATAAAACAAATTTTTGCCTAACTAACTGTATAGACATTTAACTCTTTTTTGATACCCTTGTTTCTGATGACCTTTCAAAATATGTTACTGGGCCATCAAAAAATGAGTTTTTAACAAACATATAAAAAATGATTTTTATTTCGCAATGTTAATATAAACATTGGAAAAATTGAAATGAACATATGAATATTTTTTCATTTGATAGAAAATTTTTAATAATAAAACAAGACGACTAAACTTCTATTATTTCTTCACACTCAAAACTCAAACACTATGCAAGTTTCCACAAAAAAATATGAATTATTAACACTGTTTTCATCCAAATTGACTCTTGATACTTTGTTGAGCTACAAACCTATTTCTAAAAAGGTTTTTGCGTCTTTAATAAGAATTTCATACGCTGACCTTTTCTTTTTTATTCATACATACATGACAGGTTTTTTGACCTTTGCCTATTTGTAGTTGTGTCTTAACTTTTGTCATTTAATATTTATGGCATATTTATAACATATTTAAAACATTTATTTTATACTTATCTACTAATTCTGTCAATCAAACCTCAATAAACCAAAGTTTTCTTAACATTTAATTGTTATTCCTGAAATTTTTGATGGCATATAGCATTATAATAATATCAATATTTTTTTCTTCCATAAAATATCCTAAACTTGCACCAAAGAGATATGTTCCTGGGAATGATAAGATGTTCAAAACATTTAAGAAAAAAACATGACCGCTTTTAATATAGATGACTAATTTCTGTCTATCTTTACAAAAAAAGTCATTTATATTCAAAATTGAGTTAATTTACAACTAGAAATTACAAATACTTACCATAGGAAGTGATGGCAAAGAGTGTTGAGAAAAGGGCGAACATCCCAGAGCAGTATATCGCTATAGGGTGGCTAAAATAAATTAACGTAAGGTAGAGAATTCATAATAAGATCTCCTTTTTACGCATTGCTTCAAATGAATAAGTTTTTTTGCATCATTTGCTTTTTCACTTTTTTTTGCTTATTATCCACTAACAGACGTTCTTTGAAAAAAGTAAATTGAGTGTTAATGTGTTGATGCAGTTCTGGCTTTTTGTGATTTTCCCATTTTCATAAACTCTTATATCTATCTAAAAAGTGTTTGAAATCATTCATTTGATATATGAAGCAGACTAATTTATTTAATGAATTTTAATTCTAAACTTAAAACAGGGATTTTTAGTGTATTTGAATTTATGGTAATACCCGTTTCTACCGACACGACAGTAAAGTTGCAAAAATTTTAGATTTTCTTGAGAATTGAAAGTCTGAAATAAAATGAATAAACATTATTACCAAAAAAATTAAATGTATATTTTCAAAATAGGGTCTAAATCCATTATATTTTTTAAAACTTACAATTTGACAGCTTACCAATTTATTTGCAGCTACGGGAAATAAATCATCAATATTGACCACCTCTCGTACATATTCTAATGACTCAAAATCAAAATTTTCATTTTTTTCTCCAAATGTTTTTCACTCATGATTACTTAGACGTTTTTAAAACATTATTGTTGGAGTGTATACTATATTACTTTTAATTTTAATTCAATTTAATGTCAAACCCTATACGTCGTATTTAGAAAATTAAATACAGGTTAAATAAATAAAATTCATCAACTCTATGGAAAAAACTTAAACAGTGTAATTTTAAATTAACATTAAATAATTAAATATTTCTCTAAACAAAATCTCACATTTCTTTCAAGGCTTTACAATAAAATATATAATTTATTTAGCACCATTTCCGAAAAAGTGCAAAGTCCTATGGAATCTGGAATATATAAATACAGATATATATCTCTCGAAATGTATATATGGAAAAAAAATGTAAACCTAAAATATTATAAACCTAAATCGATAATTTAGTCTATTTATAAATATTTTAAGTTTATGTATTATATCGTTTAGATTTTAAAAAATAAAATTAATTTGAAATTCACAGAACAGCTTTGTTGGCTAACTGAACTACGGATTGAAAAAATAATTGAGTCAAAAATCACTATTTTTCGTTTGTTATTGACTAATTTAACCATGAGAAAAATTAATTTAACTTTAATTTTATCAGTATAATAAGAAGAGTCAAATTTTTATTATAATTCACGTATGCTTTCATGTATATTTCACCAAAATGCTGTTAGTCTCAAAAACTCATAAATGAAATAGCGTCCGGAAAAAAAGTAACTAAATCTGGGAAATTGTTTCTTTAATCTAAAAAAAAGTAAAAAGTGTGAAAGTAGTTTATATATAAAAAATCCCTATTAAAAACAAACCGGTCATTAAATTGTAAAAACTAAAATAAAGAATACAGAACGTGACATAAAAAATGTCATTAGGTAGTCATGATAAAAATAATACTCCTAGTTGTATTTTTTTATTTCGAGGCATTTTAAGAGTTGAAAGCGTCAAAAAGTTCATTTAAATTTACAATTTTGAATTTAGCTTTCAATTTCATTTTGAGATTCAATTTTACGGTTGCTTGTGAATTTTATATTGGTGATCAGACTATTCTTACAAAGAACTCAATTCTTTGCTGTCTGTCTAACGGAGTAGCCAAGTTGGTACCACTGTCGGTCTGACTTGTTCTCGATCAAAGCCGACAGATCGACAGACTTTTTCCATATTGTACATAGGTAGAACGTGAATGACAATGGTGCATCCAAGCAGTCGCATGTAGCTTCGAGATTGCTTTTCTATAACATAATCTTTTATTTTTTTAATTAGAGACTTTTCAATCTTTGTGAAACTATTGCATCTTTTTTTTTCAATCAATTTTTTACTTATTTTATTCAAGTTTAGACTTCTGAAAGATCAATTTGACAGCAAGGCTTCTATGCGTATAAAAATTTTTTTATACAAAATTGTTTTCCTGCGTAATTTTTATATTTACCTAGTGTTATTACTTTTTGTGTTTGTTACAGGGCTAATTATTTTAATATATTTATTTTAATATATCACAATTTTAAACATGAATTAGTTTATTTTTATTAACCTCAAACAGAGAAGTCAAAAAGTAAACATTATCTCCACAATTTTTTTTGTTTAGACCATTTAAAAAGGTTTTTGACAGTTTTGTTCAAAATACCAAAAGTTGATCAAAAATAATTAATCTTGATGCATTGCAAACGACACAAATCTGATAAGTAAGAGGATTCAAAAGCTGCTTGTATTAATCAAAACCTTTATTCCAAAGTTTCAATTTAAAATTCAACAGAATTGTTGCATTTCTCATTTTTAAAGAAAATAGTTACAAATGTAAAAAGTTTATTTCTATGAGACAATGTGCCATTACGAATACTCAAGTTTAAGACACACATTAATTAAACAAAGAAACTATTTCATAACTTAAAAACTCAATTTAAAAGCTCTTTTGAGTACATTTCTTCGTCTTTTGCTAGAAAATTAAAGATGTTTCATAAGGATGATAAAAGAAAGATTAATGAAACATTCGTTTGAAGCTAGAAAACAGTGATGGATATTTTAATATTATTATTGTTGTTATTACGATCATTTTTATGAAAACTCAATTATCATAGTTTCAAAGTATAATAATAAAAAGATTTTCTTTGGTGAATAATAGACTCATTTGTAATCCCCTTTTACTTTACGCGTGTTTTGAAAAAAATTAATTTTGCAAATTTTAAAATTCTAAAACAATATTGATCAAAATATTGATAAAATAATTGGAACAAAAGACACTATCATAGACCACTCCTAGGGAAACGTTCATACACGAATACATTACGATATTTTAGCACTTCGGATGAGTAATGATTATAGTAGTTCGACATAAGTGGTTCGAGGGTGGGCAGGGCAGTTTATTATCTCAGAAGCCGAGCATCTCCACTCACAAGCTTCCTAAGAATTGCTACATCACTCTCTTGTTTTTTAAAGACATAAATCATTGATGCTGTAACAAGTTGATCGTGCAATGTTTATGCTGATAAGGTTTGGTGTAGAATAAAAACCCTGAGGTTCTTTATAGTGAGAGATAAGTTTATCTTTATACATACTTACATATTAATGGTATATATTTTAATTTCTTAGTATTTTTTTAACCCTTTTTGAAAATGGATAATTACATTCTAGGCATTTTTTTACAAATGTATTAAGAAATAGAGCTAATACTAAATAGTGTAAAAATATTTATTACTCTACTTTGTATTATTTGTTACATTTTCTTATTCTTTTTCAAAAAGTTAGATTGTTTATATGGCTATTCCATGTTTTGGAATATTTTGAGTGAAAGAATGATAGAATGGGTGATTGTTAGACTGACAGCCTTAATGTGTAGATAACAGAATATCAACTAGGTGTTTGATTAAAATATCTTACCAAGATGTTGTGAAAAGGATCTTTATTGTTGACTGTCACAAGCTAGAAGTATATAAATGAAAACTTTGATGATTTTTCTAATTTTAGACACTTTGAGGATATTCAGCTTGAAGCAAAGTAAACATTTGAAAACATAAAAGTTTATGACTAAATGAATAAAAGAACAAGGAAATCAAGTGAATTAAAAAGGGTATTTAAAGGTGAGGGTCTTTAGGCATGGCTGACTACGCTTGCTACACGCCGCATTCCAGTTATGGGCTGCACACCCATATCCACAACAGTGCATAGTGTAGCAACTGTGAATTTGATTCTTATGACTGAATTTCAATATTTTGTCTAAAAGTATGAAAATTTTGGTTTGTAGATGCTTTTAAATCATCTTTCTGCAATTAAGTGGTCTGCGATTGATGTTTAAGATCGTCCTTGAGAGGTATCTTGTTCATGTGTTATATTTTTGCAGGCTGCTTTTTTTATAGTTTTTATTTAACAAAAAAAATCTGAATATTTTTTTTAATATAATGAAATGTTTGGTTCAACAGTTTTTGATTAATGGATAAAAATGAATCAGTCATTTTATAATTTATGTATTCTCTCACATGTAAGTGTCGGTGTATGTGCATGATACTAAAAGCAAAAGTAAAAAAAAGTAAGTTATATCTTCTTTTCGCATTTCACACAGAAAGAGGAAGCTCCCTGAATTAGTAAAGTGCACACAGAAATTTCGTAAAACATTTTCATACTGTTTAATGACGGCTAATTCTTAAAAAAAATAAAAAGAAACTATCACATCAGAAGCAATGAAACAATTAAAAGTTTTATCCTCTCATTACTTTTAAATTTACTGAATTCCCTTCCATATGATATGAGAGGTGAGGCTAAAATTATTTCTAGTTATAAAAGTAAAACTATAAAAAAAATACGACTATAACAAGAAATAAAAGTCTAAAATAAACTTTTGTTGCATATATCATTTTTTTTTATTCCGGGTGTCGATACATGAAAGCATGTCACCAGTTCAAAGTTCTAGTCAAATCCATTTTCCATACTCATTCATATTTTATATTTAAGTTTTGATTTGTCTCAACAGTTTAATCCTTAGTTTTAGTTTTCAAAATTTAAAAGTTTAATGTATCGTTTAGATGAGACTTATTAGATTTTTTATTCAATAATTTTAGATTATATTCTTTTTGACGTTTCTTAAACATTTTAATTATGAAGAAGAGCATCAATTTGAATAGTAGATTCATTAAGTTTTTTTATTTTTTAAATAATATTCTTTTCAACGTGCGTCTCAAAAAAGTGCTTTTTCAGTGCAACTTTTAGATTGACTAATGTTGTAATGCTTCATAACGACTGCCTTGTCATTTTAGTTTCTGTATTACTGTTATTCTTAATTTTATTCCTTTCTTTTCATTATCATTTCTATTTTCATTTGTAATAGTAGTAGTATTAGCAGTAGAAGTAGCATTGGAAGTATTATTAGAATTTTAAGTACAAATGGTACTTGCCGGGATTTTATTGATGTAGTCGCAGTGTTATATAAGGGAGGAAGGTCAATGCATCTTTGAGGATTACTGAACGCTTTCAGTAAATGCAGTAAGAGAACCCTGCTTGAAATTATAAAATAAAAATGTTAATTACTTTCAATTTTTTATTATATTAAATGGAAATGAATTATTTCCTTCATAATCAATTGTTTCTATTACTTCAATGCTTGGATAGTAAAATCTCATCCTGTTTTACTAATCGTTATGATTTTATTATTTAATACTTATTTTTATTAATAGCATATTCAAAGAAATTATAAAGAAAAACATTTTTAATTGTTTTTTATAAAAACAAGAATGTAAAATAGCAGACGTGAATGAAATAGGAATAAAACTTTGAATAATATATATTATAAAAAATTGATTTTCACAAAGCTAAAAGTTAAATTATTTTTCAAATAATATAAATTCTTCACTAATATTTTTTATTATTATTAACATTATGGGTTTTAATATTTTCAAACAAGGTCAATATATTTTAAATTATTTTTTCCCATTTCAGTTTTTTTCATCATTGTCATTTCACTTTTATATATATTTATTTTGTATTTTAGTGACGTTGGAGCAGGCGCACCACTTAAAATCCTTTTATTGATTCCCTCCTTACTTCCATCCATCTTATCGACTCTGATGGCTATTCCGTATAGTGACATATATTCCTGCCTTTTCAATGTATTTAACTTCAATTTAAATTGTATTTACGTTTGAATTGGCTTTGAAAATGCTAGTTTATGAGTTTTTTGACTTGTTTTAGCTTGAATGAATGGTTTCAAGTTAGGAAATCAGTTTTATGGCTATGTTAAAAAATCTTTATAATGATAATATTACATTTTTGTTCGTTGCTAATATTTAATTCTTCATCAAAATATCAATACTTTCATAAAAGACATACTTTTTTTTTTTTCCTCATTTTTTATCTCGGCAATAATATTTTTAATAAAGAAGTTCTAAATGCTGAGTTGAAAGTTAAATTGGCCGTAAAAATACGACTTTGAGAACGACTTAGCATTACGAAGGCTATAAAAGCCTTGGATGCATGCCTCTGTCTAATCTTTAGCCCTTCTACCAATTCTGCACCGTCAATACCTTCCAAACCACACAACGAATTCACTTCTAGACATCAAAGTGAAAAATATTTTTTTCTCTGAAAATCCTGAAAAGTTTATATAAGCATTTTCAAATTGTTTTATCTAAATGAATTTTAAAAATAGAATATTACTTTGTCTCATTCTACTTATTTTGAAATTTTCAGTGTGATTACCTATTATACCATTAAAATCATTTCACGAAGACTGACTTTCTGAAGCAAAACATAATGCCGACCCACCAATTAAAAAGAACTACATTGACAATCTTTACTCCAAGGAAATGTTCAAAACATTAAAAGTTTCTAAAAGAAAAAAAGATTACCGATGGGAGGCCTTTGTATTTGTTCAGTCATTTCTCCAATTTTATCAGCCTACTCACAATTATCTAGCTCTCTGTAGGCTCCCTTTATACCTCTATACTCCTCCGTACTTCTTTTATGATTCAATGCATTTTGCTCTATTGTAACTTCATTCTATCTTTGTTTTTTCAATTGCTTTTCTGTTTTTTCTAATTTCTTCAATGCAATCCGATATATTTCTTTTCATTCTATACTTTCTTCTCCCTTCCCCAAGTCAACAAACATCCAAGCTACTCTTTTCTGCGTCTCTATCATTGAGTCCGCTTTCTTAAAAGTATAAAGACATCAATCATCATGATCCGTCACATCTCGTCTATTCCCGCAACCTCTAGGTTGTAATTTAGTGGGCATACAACGAAATTTATACACTGGTTAGTTTGGGACGAGATCATTTTTGAGCAACTGTTTAAAGTTAATATTTTAAAAATATATATATAATGTGGAATATTAATTTTCAAAATATATAAATGTATTTTTTAGTAAGTATTCACTAACAGAATGACTTTTTATAATTCGATTAAGCACCAGGCAACGAAAAATAAGAAGCCTTCAGTAGATTGATACTCCGCTCAAGACCTCAAGAAATTAACGGGCATTTCAGTCGCATATGAACAAAAATGTATCGCCAAACGTTGCAAACGCCCAGCGTGTTTATATGTTATACTATCGCATGAAGATGTTTTAAAATCTGAAATTGAAGTATCAAAAAAATATTTTTAATGTTTTTTTTCTATTGATCTATTCCAGAGAACAATGAAGCTTGCTGGTTTCCAAATGTATGAGTTGGTCCACATTCAAAAGTAAATCTAAATCTTTACTTTAAGAACATCTGAATTTTTAAAGAACTTATTTATATCGGACCTTTTAATGAAGTGTCAACTCTATTATTAAATTAAGTGCTTTTCTTCGAATCCAGGGTCTGACTAAAAACTTTTCAAAAGCCTCAAGCAATTCTAACATTCCATAAAAACACAAAAGATGCTTTTTGTACCTTCATGAAAAATTATACAATAACAGGCATCAAAACTGCCACGGCCGATAAGAGCGTGTTAAAAAGCAGATTTGTGAGGATGCTGATAAAAACCTGATCTCCAAGCGTTATGAGTCCTAAAAATGTAATTTTTGAGAATAGATAAGATGATGTAGAAAGCGCTAAAAGCTTTTAAAGAGTCGCTATAATGCATTTTTTGGTTAAAGATTAATTGTGACTGGTGGTTTACAGAAACGGATTTTGAAAAGTGAACGACTGCCTGAAGCGATTTTCATTGTAATGAAAATATTTAACTTTGATTTTCACAATGAATGTATATATATTCCAAATTATTTCTAGATACTTAATCACCTCGAATCATTCTCTTGTTAAAGTTTCATATGTCCTTCAAGATGTGTGTATAATATGCACTGTACACACATCTGCAAAGGAAGAGGAAACGCCTGAATTAAATCCCATTATTGAAATTTAGTCGATATATTGGCAGTCAACTCTTGGGATGAGCATCTCTTGTTGAATGGTGGTTATCTGGCACGAAATGATTGATGGCCTTGGAGGATTGTCTGAATGGCGAAGTGGCTCAAATTTAATTTTTCATTCGTTTTCAAAGTTTTATTTTTTGTTTAAATCAAGTATATTGAACATTTTTCTTCACGTGCGTAAGTACAGTTGAACGTTCGTACGTGCGTGTCATTATAGAGATTTAATCGCCGTAAATAACATTAATGAGCATTCAACGCTGAAATAAGTTTAATGCGTAAAGCCTATTGCTGAAATAAGCTGTCTTAAAACATTCCTCGGAGCAGCAATTCACTTTTATTAGTCATCACACATTCAGTCTCCTCTCAAAAGCTTTGATGGTCGTTAGTTAACTTTGTCATTAACTTTCATGTTTTCACTACCTTTTTTGCCTCCACAACTATCCTTCATCACCAGCAAAACACTGCAAGCAAAAAAAAATCCCAAAATTTATTAAAATTTTTTTGTGCATATATCATTTTTTATGTCAATCATAATTAGGTGTTTTAAAACATGTTTTAAGAATTTAATTAACTTAATTTTTACTTTTTACTATAATTTGAGTAGTCCACCTTGTCTACTTGCTTTTTTCAAACAATCCATTAAATCTTTCATTCTTTTGGACCAACGTCTTGTTTTTCTTACAATGAACTTCTAAGAATCAAAGAAATACGATTCCCAGAGGAATGTCTCTTCGGGGAACGAGAATTTACTCTTTTTCATATTGTATTGAAATAAATAGCAGTAAAGCTAGATTTTTAATTAATTTTTAACAATATTTTATTCAAAGATTTTGGTTTTTATTATCTGCGAGCATTTTTTTATGTGGAAAGGCAGAATAAATCCGATAAATATCCAAGCAAAGAGCTTTTCAAAAGAATGCTTAGTGGAATATTTACGGCATTATA
Source organism: Piscicola geometra (assembly GCA_943735955.1). Lineage (NCBI taxonomy): Eukaryota > Metazoa > Annelida > Clitellata > Hirudinida > Piscicolidae > Piscicola > Piscicola geometra. The sequence continues at coordinate 5,177,919 of OX030958.1, read as the reverse complement.
AAAACTTATATAGTGGTTTGCTATTTTTTTGAATATTATAAAAATGTAGTTGCATTTACATCCGATTTAGAAGACCTCTAGGAATAAAAAACCGAAACAACAAAAATCAAGTTGAGTAGAGTTTTTATAAAAACTTGTTTTTTACGAAACAAAAAAAAGTATTAAAAAGATACTTGCATTAATTACAAAAACATTTTGGAAAATATAATTCTTTTAAATTCTAAGGTTTTACATAATTTAAAATATGTTATTATAGAGTGCTAATGGAAATAGCAAAATTTTATTCAGTTTTTCTCTTTTGTTAGTCCATCTTTTTTTAAATATCCTTAGTTTCATACTAGACTTTGAAAACATTTTCTCTGAGGTTTAAATATGGTACCAAATTTCAATTAAGATTCCATGAATATTTAATCATTCTAAATTATTTTTTTAAAACAGACCAAAAGTGTTTTCAAATTTTTAAGTAACATTCTTTCGAAATAATCTAAACCTTTAAGTAAGTAAATAATAAAACACTCGTATCATGACCATGCATGCACAACATTAAAAGAACACACACACAGGCATAGAAGCACACACAAACACAACTGTAGTTAGAGAACATTGTAGGACAGACATGGCGTGACAGTCTTCCTAATAAGTAAAAATCTGGAAAATGTGGCAGTGGGGGAGTCATATGTTGTTAATAAAAGCATCATCCAGCACGTTGAAGTGTTTTTATACTATACTTTGTTAGATTTTTTTACTATTTATTCATTTTTATTTTTAAATGTAGTTTTTCCGACTTTTCTTTCATTTATTTTTTATTTTTCTCGTTTGGTCTATTTATCGAACATAATTTTATTGTTATATTTCTAATAACCAATTAATTTTTTTCTTAGTTTAGTGTGTTGAACATTTTTTTAGTTTTATTGATTGACTAAGTTTTTTAACATATCTTTTTTCTATTTTATTAAATATTTAAATTCTTTAAATTCTTTTTTCAAATGTGAAACAAACTCTAAATTGATATGACTAAATTATAAATTATAGAAAAATTCAAACATCTTTAGTTCAACTTTATAAATTCATTTCAGAATAGGCTATGTTAAACTGAAAAACCCGCGATTAAAGACAGGCGTTAAAACCCTTCAATACTATCAAAAACACGACATGGAACGGCAGCGGTAATGAACATCTCAGCTCACTTCTGCAGCCTCAAAAGTACAAATTTTTATTGACTTTCTATCGAGTCGCATTGTGTAGCATCCCTCGTATCTTTTGAGTTATGTCTTCGAGTGTATGCAGTGGGTATGTAGTGGGTATTTTCCTAATAAATGTATTTGCATTTGAAATTAATTTCTCTAACAATTTTTTCGTATTTGTATTAGGCGGGTACGTGTTCATAATAAGTATTTGTGATTATGTTATTGGGATTGTTTATACTTGTGTCTAAGAATATAAACTTTTTTTGCTATTTTATGTTTTTTGTGAAAAGATTCTGTTTGTCTCAGTAAGAAACTCAGTACTTAGACTTCATAGGTTTAACAATATGACCCAGCAAGAACTTTTGTTTTTATTATTTTCTTCGCTGGCTTATAATATCATGTAAGAATAGTTGAATAATGCTTCAAACCACAAAAAGTTATTTTAATTCTTCTTGTTATGCAGAGTATATGAATTCACTCAAATTTAGCGATTTTGAAAATTGTTTGAGCTCATGCTACTCGAAGAATACTCGTTCCGCATTACACATCGATCAAGTAAATTCTAAACAGTCTCTATTGCTCTTTACCTTTAAAAACTGACATTAATTGTTTTTCTTTCATAAAAATCTAAAGCGCACATACCTACTAAAATAATTAATTAAGCAAAAAGACTGAAAATTGGAACATAAGGGTTCACATAAAAAACTTGGAAGCTAAGAAACTTCAATGAATTTAAAATAGGTTAAAATAGAATGAATAGAAGAATTAAGTGTGAAGTGTGAAGGGATAGAGAGCAGGGACTGATGATCGATCAGAGTGGATTATAGGCTCTAGCTTTGAGACTATAAATCATAAAAGAATTCAAATTCAGGAGACGGCTACTACTCTTCAACTTTGACGCAAACTTAATTAATATTTTTTTAAATAGTGCTTATTAATATTAATAGTTTATCTAAGAGTGTTTATAAATATTATTCATCAAGGTTTTCAAATAGTTAATTGTTTAATTAATGACTTATCATAATAATAAAATCTATTATTATCATACAAATTTATATTCCTTTTAAGTCTTTAGTCTAGTAGAATAAAATAGAATATCTCAAAAATTCTATTTTTTCTTTTTTTTTCAATTTTATTAGTTTCAATTTTATTAATTACCATAATCTCTATACGTAATTCAATTGTTGAAAAATGAGCTTAATTAGTGAATTAATTTGAGAGTGGGGGTTGATCAAAGGGTGCACGAATATAATCATAGTGTAGTGAAGGATGAATGAATAAAGAGAATAGCGGATAAATATTTTTCAAATGCCAATGCTGGTGACTATTCAAGTTGAACGAGTTGTTATTTCTCATCAAGTCACTGCTCATGCTACTGTGAACAGAGCTCAAACCGAAGCATATGAAAAGAAAAATCATATACTCCAAATACTCCAAGACTTAGGAATAAAAATCGGCTTAAAGCGGTTTCAAATTGAAGGTTTCATCGCCCAGTTATCAGCGTCGTTTGAGTTTAACAAATCGAAACTAAAAAAAACAATAATTAACAATCTTCCTTGTCTTTATTGAAATCATTTTTTATTTAATAATTAATTAATTACTTTTAGTTTGTTAAATTCTATATTTAAAATGTGTGAGATGATGAACATTAAAAATGTATTTTAGTGATAAACGATTAAGATTTGTTTCTTTAAATATAATTTTTTTATAAACTTTTATTTAAAAATTCCATTATTCGTTAGACTTTAAGTCGATATTGTCGCAAATAAAAGGTCCATCCAAGCTATGGGCATACATAAAGATATAGAGATAAGTGGATGAGTGATTGGGCGAATGATGAATGAGTAGGTGAACGAATTTAGTGGATGAATCAATTATTTATCTCACAAAATAATGAATACTGGATGAGCAGATGGATGGTTAATAATTGGTAATTGATGAGTGATGTCAAAAAATTGAAAATATTACTACTTTTTATTGAAACGTATGCCAAAAACAATTTCCTATCAAAATAAGCGCAAAACTTTTATTGATCACTCAAAATTACAGAAAAATCGGCTAGAAACCGAGCTTGTGAACTGAACATTATTATGAAATCTCTTTTATTATGATTTTCCGAATGAAATACACGTGAACATTATATTTACAACATGGACAAAATCAAAATCACAAAGTCTTTTTTATATTTATTTTTCGTCTAGTATCATGTAATGAAATGGAATCAACGAGTGAACAAGGGCGGGTTGGCACAGCGTAGTTTATATCCAATTGTGTCACATTAATGCAGAAATCTTTGAAAAGAATCAATAAGTTTAAGAAATAAAATTCATTATAATTTTTTAAAGCAAACGAGTGATATATTTTTTAATTAATTATTTTATTTTAATTAAATTTATAAATCCATTTATGAAAAAAACGATTTCATGGCATATAGGATTTTATATCTTGACATATATGAGTTTATAGCTTCAAAAAAAAATATTATTCCAAATACTTAAAAAATCATTAATGAATATATTAAATAATATAATAAAACTAAACATAGAAGAAAAAATTCCCAAAACAAACTAAAGTCATTCCACGATAGAGGTTGATGAAGAGACAAATGTGAGTGTGTTGGACCCTTATACTGAAGAACTAATAATGAGAAGTTTAAGCGACGCTATAAAGTGTGGCAGCGAAACAATTCTAAAATGAATACTCTTCAAAATATATCTCTCACAAAATCAACAAGTCTACAAAATATATATCAGCCAAAAGTGCTTAATTCCCACGATTTGTGAAGCGCGCATTTTTACATTTTAAGCATCAAAACGACCAGCACCTGCTTATAACATGGGCTTTCTGGATGAAGACATGGAAGGTGTACTTGGCTAGTAAAGAGTTAGAAATGATCACAAGGCAGATGTGTGGTGGTGCTGCTGTGCCTGAAAAGGTTTGCTGGATAGGAATAATTAATTGTGAAAAAGATTCAATCTTAAACTCCATGCAAGAATGGCGCGTCGGAGTTGACTGGCATTGAAAGATGGGTTGAATGGAGGATATCTGGGTAGAAACGATATTGCACAAGCACCCCTTCACCACCCAGCCCCACTAGCATTCTTTGAAGAGGTCATGAGTGAAGAATTGCATAGGTAAGAAGAACAATATACTTCCGTACAAACAGATAAGTACACACACACAAACACAGCTACACACACACACACACAAAAACCAACACCCGTTACAATGCCTGCGAGCACATTTATTTACACATATATTGAACAATTGATTGAATATTGTCACACTGGACTGTGGTGTGTATACAAGCATTGCATGAATGCTTTAATGAATCGTTCAAAATATTTCATGGGGAAGTATCCTTCACACACATGTAACACAGTCAACTATGGCAACACCCGTATGCAGTATACATCTTTGCTACAGTATCTTTATTTCTGTGAAATTATTATTATTATTGTTTCTATTACTATTGTTATTAATATTATTGCTATTATAAGTATTAATTCAGAATTTTTGACTTTAATTTTAACAATTACCGATAACATTATTATTATGATAAGATATAAATACATAAGTAAAGTTGAAAGTATCTGTAGTATGATTCTGCGAGAAAATGAGTTGAAAAACAGGGATGGCAGGAACGAGAAATTAATTATCCCGTTAATCACTTATTAAATTAGAACGCCTTAAAAAGTGGAGTATGCGCTGAAACCAAGTAGAAAGTTGAAGAATCATATAAGGTAGTAATTAAGGGTGATTATGTAAAAGTAATTTAGAATTGAATAGATTTAAATAAAGAGATAAATGCGTAATTGAAGTCAAATCAAAAATGCTTTCACGTCAAGTAATTGCCAAACAAATGCAATAAATATACCTAATTATATAAATGAATCTTAATTTCAGAATAATTTTTTATACATATGTTAATAATACTCAGTATTATCTATGCAAAGCAGTGCCTGCTAACAATGGCAATGTGTAACTGCGCATTTGTGAAGCATGCTTAAGACGCAATAATGAAACCATTGAAAATATGTCATTTAGCAATAATCGAATCACAATTTGTCAAAATTAAAATCTCTGAAATCTAAATACTGACAAACGCTGATCAAACGAGCAGAAAATCGATAATCTCCACCATTCAAATCACTTTCATAATCACAATTTATTAAGCCGCATCCGCAAAGAAAGTAAACTCTCTCTCCATCATCATCATCATCATCATCATCATCATCATCATCATCATCATCATCATCATCATACTGCCTTCGCCACCTTCTTTTTCTTCTTCTTTATCGCCTTAGATTCTGTCCAATCTGCCGTGAGATAATAAAAAAACTTTTATTTAATGAAAAATTCACATAAATTACTTCACGAAATCAATATGCGAGCAAACAAGTTATTAATGCATGACTTTATACTCTGTCGAAAACACCCTTTAATAAAGTCCACGCAATACATGAGAGGAATTTGTTCAAATAGATTTTCTAATTGCTAGCAAAACCTCTTGAAGCTTATCATTAAGAATAGGTCCTCAGGACATATTTCATGATACGCTCCTTATCTAATTAGGCGTATTTCGCGTGTTGGCGCGTAAATAATAAAGAGTGAAATAATAGAAATAATAATAGAAATAATAGAAAGTGAAGAATCATCATCATCACCGCCCTCGTCACCATCACCATCATCATCCTCATCACCTTCAGTGGTTTCGATGCCGTTGAGTTGGACAGGAGTGGTTGGTGATGGAGGAGGATGGATGGCTTCAGATGGGGCGAGGATGGGCGCCTTGGCCTCGCTTGATATGTCGTGCGAGGGGAGTTGACTAGGTTGTGCTTGTGGGAGAGCTGGTGTAGGTACTGAAGCGACAAGCTTGGACGCTTTAGGTGCTTTTTCTTTTAGGCCAATGGCTTTTTTGGCAGCAGTGGGTTCAGTGGGCTTCCTAGTGATTTCAATTGACGTTGTCATGGATATGCTTTTCTGTGGTGTTCAATGGGAAGAAGTGTGCAGTTCACTTGGAATCAATTAAGATAATAAAATTTGATGGATACCTTTTTAATGCATGAAGCAAATATAGATTGATTACCTGTGGTTCACTTTCTTCTTGTTCTGTAGCCTTTTTCTTCTTCTGTTTCTTCTTCTTCGCCTTTGAAGTTTCATCATCCACCACTCCTTCACCAACCCTCACTTCCTCAACCACCTCACTCTTAACTAACTTTACCGGCAACTCACCAACCTTCTCCACCTCCTCATCACCCTTCTCCACCTTCTTCTCATTTTTCTCAGCACCCTTCTTCTCTTTCTTGCCCGCCTTTTCCACTTCAGCAATCTGCTTCTCGGCTTCTGCCACCTTTCCCGAACCATCCTCCACCACCAAGAGCACTTCCTCTCCATTCTGCATCCCGAAGGCCTTCATCTTCCTCTGGAACTCTTCAACCTGTCTCTGCAGCTCCAGGTTGATTGGCGACTGTGGTTGTGGCTTTGCTGGTGCTGCCTCAACTTCTCCTGCCACCACTTCTTCAATAATCACCTTCTCACTTTCTGATACTTTCTATTAATGGAATTTATTTTTTAAAATACTTTTATAATAAAATAATGAGAAATAATTTTATCATTCATTGTTTAGACTAAAAAATAATTTTCAAAAAACCTTTTTCTTAATTTTGCTTTCCACCATCTTCATCACATTTCCATCCACATCACTGCGACCTTCTTCCACAACAACATCAACATCACTGACGGCCACATCCTTCTCATCTCTCTTCACTCCATCAACTTTAACTTTCATACTTTTGTCTGTCTCTACTGCCTTTTGCTTCTTTCCAACTACCACTTCATCATCTTCTTTCTTCTTCTTGATCTTCCTGTCTTTCTTTACAATCCATTCATCTGTGAAAAAAGTAAAAATATAAATTATAATATAATTGATAGAACTTTTGAATAAAAAATAAAATCACTTTTCAATAAACGGTGACTCAACAATTTCTACGCCATTATGAAATAAATTAATAAATATAAATTTAATAGTAATATAAGTCATATAAATTACTAGAGTAACCAGTGGTGGAAGAAGCTTCAGACTTTACTCCTTTCTGTAGAGTCTTTTTGACTTTCTGAAAATGTGTAATAAAAAAATATAATAATTTAATTAATGGATATTTGAAAATAGAAAAATAAATAAATTATTTAAAAAAAAAACCTTTGTAATTTCTGGCTCGACCACCTCCTTCATTGGCTGAGCCACCACCGCCTTCTGAGGCTTTTGTGGAGCTTGAGGTTGCTTTGGACTGCTGTTCTGACCAGCCGGTTTCCCCTGTATGGTGGAAGATGAAGTATGGTGTATAAAAAAATATTTGAAATGTCATTCACCCAAGATGATTATTATAAACACTTAATGAACTTACAGTTTTTTTGGTTTTAACTTTTTTCGTTTTTGGTTTTAATTCTTCGTCGTCTTGAGAGAAACCTGTGAAATCTGGATGGATTTCTTGGCTTTTGAATCCATAGAAAAACACCAAAACAAACGACGCCAGAATCACCAAGACCGGAAGAACCTGATTGAAAACGATTGTAATCAAAAACTCCATTTTGGCAAACCGAACGAGAATTGAGTTGAGAATCACACGCAGCAACCCGACACGTATTTACTCCTTACTACTACTACTACCATTACTTTTTCAAGGATATTAAATATTTAAAAGCTCTGAATATATAAATTAATTAATGAAATTTACTTTTTTTTAATATTTCATTAAACTATTTAGAAAATCATTTGTTAAAAACAACCAATAATTTAATTATCTCAAGGTTTAATAAACTAGATCACAAAAGTTTTAAGGCATTTTCATGAGTTTGAAACACTTAGAGTTCAAGTCTTAAATAATTATATTACAGAAATAGTTAAAATTTAATATTTGATCCAACTTTATAAAATTATTTTTTTTGAATGTTGTATGAACCCTAATACCCTTATTTATTTTCTTGAAGTAAAATTGTTTTTCTCCTTTTTTTATAAAATCACATGATAATTTAGCCTTGATAAGAAATATAAAAATAAATATTTACATCAACTTTTAAAATTCGGCTTAAAAATCGAAATCCGTTTCTAAGTTGAAAAAAAGTAAACCTACATTTCGAAACTTTACCCTATTTTAACCAAAATCTCAAATTAAAAAGTTGTGAAAATGATCGACTCTTACGGCTTCACTTTTTCGGACGATGAGGACATCAAGACGTATGAAGACTTCGTCAGCAAGTACCACCACGTCCTCGACCACCGCTCTTCCCGTTGGTCTTCTCTCCTCAGTAGCTCAATGCCAGACAAGGATTCTAGGAAATGTATGTTTTGAGCTTAAAATAAAATATTAAAATATTGCCTGTTATGCATCCTATTTATCTCTATATTACACTTCAAAGTTTAAGTTGTGATTTTTGAATTTAAGTGAAAAGGTTCATCAGGAAGGGAATTCCTTGGCAGCATAGACCGCAGGTACCAAACTATTTATTAATATAGGGCTTGTGTTAAAGACAAATTTGTTTCCAAATGTATACCCATATATATTATAATGTCACTTTGAAATTCAAGGATTTAATTTATGGCTTGAAAAGAATCCTAGATGGCTTCAAATTTATAAATATACAATGAAGTGAAGGTTTATGTTTTTTTTAGGTCACGGTTTAACTCTATTTCATTTTCCACATTAACCTCCCAGATGTGGATGTGCTTAAGTGGAGCTGAAAGACGCATGCAGGAAAACAAAGGTATTATTTTTCAATATGAAAAATTTATTTTAACGAAAAAAATTAATATTTCAAATTTTAAATGTCAATTTTAAAAAATTATAATTCAAATAAACCTTATTTTTAATCACCTTGACTAATGTGAGAGTACATAATCTTGCACGAAGGCTTGTACCAGGCGCTGTTGAGTGAGCAGCATGACCCCCTGCAGGTCGACACCATCACAAAAGGTGCTTTGTAGTGATGTCGTTGTCAAAGTTGACAGTTGAAGTTCATTTATGCTAAGGCATATATGTATGTATGTAAATATATGGATACAAACACATACAAAAGTACACTTCCACATACACACACACACACAAAC
>OX030958.1:5111125-5163625 GCA_943735955.1 Piscicola geometra | reverse complement strand
CATTAAAATGTATAATTAAGTCATTAGTTAATTTATTCGCGTTCAATCTTATTTTATATGAAACATTTCAATTGTTAACGGTGTTTAGAATTCTCATCGGCGTTGCTACCACAATATTTAAATATGTACTCTATTAAATATTTAGTGCTAGCTTGTTATAGATTTTGCACTAATTGCTTAAGGGAATTGTCTTTATGATCGTTTTAAACACCTCCCTCTTTATTAAATTCTTGGTAAAACTCTTCTGTCAGTCTTTGAAGATACATGACATGGACCACTGAAATTTTTTTCTTATACTACTGCATACTTCTCTGTAAATTTCTACACTTTTCTTCAGCAATTCAATTTTCTTTTTCGCTTTTATCTTCTCCCTACCCATTCAAAATAACATTCGCTGTAATATATGATTATTAGTTTAACAGACTAGATTAATTTATTTAATTTATTATTGTCTTTATGAATATTCTTTTTCGATATATATGATATACTTTATCACATAGTTAGATTTGAAAAATCTTATACATGGGTGTTAATTTTGATGAACGTTGCTTTCAGTAGTCAATTGTCGCTGAAGTATTTAATCTTTAGTTCGTCCCTCATTTAGTTAACTTGCTAGAACAATTTGTCCATTTGCGCTTGTTAAAGTAAACGAAAAAGATATATTTTAAAAATTTTGAATTAGTCATTTCGCATACATTTTTCGATTCTACGCTTTGAGTTTGTTTTATGAACTTTTACTTTGATGCTTTCGAGTGTGCTCTAAATTGCAACACAGGCCATCCATTTCAACCCCTTCTTTCACATTTTAGGGTTGTGGCTAACGAATATTTTCTATAATTTTTATTTTTGATAATATTTAAAATTATAAAAACTTTCCATCTATATTCTATCTTCCCAGCACATTATCCATTGTATTTTATGGAATAAAGAGAAAAGACTTGCAAGTGAAAAAACTTGAATTTCATTATTCTTAGAAATTTTGCGACAAAACATGTTTTGCATGCCTAAAAAGTTTTCAAAATAATATTTAAAACCAATAAGCAAGCTAATGTCATCACACAAGCACACTGTTCTATGCGTGAGAGATAAAGCCTACAAAGTTCCTTCTCTAGCGATGGAGCGAGAGTCAGTCGAAGTACTGCATGAGGTCGTCGTCTTGTTCCTTCTTCTCAACCTTCATCTCTTTCATTATCCTCGACAAATGACTTGTCGAGTGCTGTAATACGAAAGAAAGATAAGCCTTCAAATAGAAATAATATTTACGTGAAAGTATTATATATGCATTTTTTTTAAATAAAACAGTCAATGAAGTCGAAGTTAAATTGGTGGTTGAATGATGAAAACTTACCACGCCTGCCTTTACGTGTGTTGTAACGTTCTCCCCGCGACTGACGAATTTTTGAATGACTAATTAATTTAAAATTTAATGTTTTTTATAATCACTAAACTAATGATTCACTTTCAAATATTGTTCAAAGGTTATAATGTTACTTTTTATTCTGAGAACCCTCATTTCTTTTTGCATCCCCATTTTCTTCATTTTCCTCATCCAACAGGTCTCCCAGGTCTATGGTGATGTGCTTGGATCCCTTCTGAGGAGCAACTCCTATCAGCCCCATCAGGTACTCGATCTCCTCCTTGTACTGCGGATCCTGCTTCTGTTCGTCAGAATTTTAAAAAGTCGTTTTAGGAGCTTGATAACAACTACTTTTGATTCATATTAATATTTTAGTCTTATGAAGTGAAAATTTTCTTTTTATTTAGCGGGGATACTGAAAACCCCTCGCGAACTGCTAAAAAACGTAATTTTTATCCACCTTGATGAAGCTTTCTGGCTGCATTCCTTCCTGGCTTGACTTCACTTCAAGTTTCTCCGAAGAGTTCTCGTAGCTTTTTAGCGTTCAATGTTCGAATTGTCAAAAGTATAGAAATTATAATTTACTTCAATATGTAAATGTGTGTTTCATAACGCCTGTTACGCATTTGTAGAACTAAATTGAGCTAAAAAAAATTAATTATACCACATTAGATTTATCGAATCCCAAATCAACCAAACATTTTGTCGTACTACTCACAATCCAACTAACATGTTATTTCCAAGTTTTATGATTCTATTTCCTTCAAAAGCAAGCGATGCAGCAGAGTTGAGATCAGCGGTGCCGCACTCCTCCTCCATGCCTTCTATAAACTGACCATCATCCCCTTGCTTGCCTTCTTTTAGTAGCACTGACACCTAAAGAGTTTAATTCAGAAATTCAGAAATTGTAAATCCTTCAAGATAGGAATTTGCTCTATTATTATCAGTAGGAACTTTAAATTGTCAACAACAACAACAAATTTTTGTATGAAGAAACAATTATTTGTATACAAACCCTGACTCTCAGTTCCTTAAAAAAGACTAAGATCGTTTTGTTTAGAAGCTTGAAGTCGTCTGAACTCAGCACCGAATAATGCTTGAGAAAATATAATACTTTGTCAACGAAATTATACAGACCTTCTTTAAAAAATATGAAAAAATTTCAAATAGCCTGAATAACAAATCTGAAAAGCAAAACTCTCAATTAATCTATTTTATTTTTGCAGATTTTATAGTGCTAAATTTCAAATAGATTTACTTTTATGAGTTGGCCATGAAGATGCCTGAAGAGATTTGTGTGTTGTTCATCACTCGGACACATCTCTCTCATCTGTGCGTGTGCAATAACAGAGGACTTAGAAACGGAATTCAATGCATACCAACTCCCCTTTCAAACTTATAACTGTAACATTCACTAATTGGAAGGAAATTTAGCACGCTACAAATACTGCGCACTTATCGAAAAAAGCGCACTTAGTAATCCATTTTATATACTCGAGTTTTTAACATTTTTATTATTTTTAAACAAGGATTTGATCGAATATGTTTTATTAAACTTCAAGTTAATTCAACCACCAAGCCAACCTTGTCCATGTGATTCAGGGTGACAAGCATGATGTGCTCAGGTTTTTTAATAGCGAAAACCTGATACTTGAAAACCATTGTCATCAAGTCGTATAACTGAATGGTGGTGAAGGTGCAGAATGAATAAGGCGATGTTAAAAATGTGACTTTAGTTGTTGTTGAAAGAAATAATGATTCTTTAAAAGTTCTCGATTTTTTATTTTAGTGAATTACGTCATAACGAGTTTTTATACTATAATACGAGTTCTAAGTAGATGTCACACTGTTGTCATGCTGCTTTCAGGGATGGTGATGGAAGAAGTTTCTATGAGAATCTTGAAAATTGCTTTGAATGTGCCGTGTCCCATCGACTTTTTCCTTAACAATTCATCCAACGTCTTCTCACTGAACATTCTCATAGCGATCTCACCCATCACTTATGGAGTTTTATTCATTATTTAGAATTAGATAAAAAGCTTTTTATCTAAAATCCCAATGGTGGTAAAACTGCTCTGTAGTCCCTTAACTTATTCATAACTATTAGACTCCTCCTACTATTAACCTAGTTAAAAATTAAAATTATTAAACGCATTTTAAATACTGAATGTTTACAAAGAATACATGTAAATTCATTTTAAAATAATAATTACTGCATTTTGTCTGTTATAATTATTTTAATAACACTTTGACAGGTTTTGAAAATATACTTTTTCGAAAGTTCTTGGCAGCCGCTTTAACCGTTTAATGATTTTGTTAAATAGTTTGTCTTCTTATCTAATAATTTAGTTTTTTTAATTTCAAATAATTATAGCAATTATAATTTATATCTTTTCTTGTTTTCTGGTTTTAAATTTATCTTGCTCTCGGATTTAAAATCTTCAACCAATAACTGTCTAACGGACTACAATAAAAACCTATTTTAAAAGGAAGAAGTGCCAAGGCCTCAAATTGAGCACTAATGCACAGTTTGCAAGCACCCACTTGCTACTTACTTCACAAGGCAAATGAGCTCTGCAGATGAAGGACAGACTGTCAGAACGATTCTTCTACACATGACTGTTTATGTCTATTATGATAATAGTATTATCTGCTTGGTGTTATCCTGCGTCAATATTGTCGCAGGATATAATCTTCGGTATTATCTATTGAAAACTGACGTATTAGACAATTATTACCTTACTTAGATGACCCTTCTTTAAAGATGTCCATATATTTGAAACTCATCACCTCTTTATTTAACTACTTCTATATCATTATTTACTTTTCGTACGGATCTGAAGACATATCTGTTTAACAAATTCATTTACCAGCGCTCTTGAATTTGAGGAAAGAGCGCTATAGAAATTGATTTGATTGATTGATTGATTGATTGTTTAGATAAAATATATAAATAAATACATAAATAATTTTTTAAATTATAAATTCTAATATAAATACAATTCACATATTTAGTTTTTATTTATACTAAAATAAATTGAACTCACAAAATAAAACTGGGTCATTTTTAAGTGGGAGGAGTCTAATAGTTATGAATAAATTAAGGGATTACAGAGCAGTTTTGCCCCCAATGGTCAATCATTGATTCAATTGATACCTTTTGAAACTTTTTCATCAGTGCATTTAAGAGCTTTCAATCGTAGATACAAAACATAAAACATTTCACCTCCTAAATTAACATATATGACAGGAACACATTTATCTTCCATTTTAAACTAACTTTTAAGAAATAAAAACTGATAAATTATGTTCTTTAAATTCAGTTTAAACTTTAAAGGGTCTAGTATCCAAGCTGTATTAGCAACGGGGGTCGATATGATCAATAATTATATGAAAAATATGAAAATATTTTAATTATTTTTATTTAATTTTTTAAGTAATTGAAATAAATGTTTAACTATTTTTTTAAACAACTTTTACTTTTAAAACCAACTCTTTAAACGTCAGCTGTGTGGCATTAAAGAACTTTTAGTCAACATAAAATCTTTTACAAAAATTTAAAAAAAGTGAAAAATTAAAATAATTTTTCAAATATGATTGAATCAAATACTCTTTTGATATACTTTTTAGGATTTATGGTAAAATATTGCATGGTGTATAATTAATAACTCATAATTTTTTAATAGATAAAAAATTAAAATTGTTTTTTTAATCGATATTTTTAATGATTTCCTTATAAGAACTATGGCTCGTTCACTCACTGATTTCCCTATCTAGTAATACGGAAACATTTTTCTCTTCAGGATCTATTTGGGGTTAGCATGGTAGCTCCATTGCTTGTGAGCTACTGTCTGAGTCTTGGAGCTTCTTTTTCTTTAGCTGGATTAATCAGTCAGTGCCAGATTCATTGATAGACGAATTCATGAATTAATGCCTTAAAAATTATGATTTGTGAAAGAATGGATTATTGAATTTATAAATAATCCATGAAAAAATATATTGAACAATATAGTCAATGAGAAATCATTTAATAAGTTTTTATTATTTCATGACTTTTATTTCTCAAATAGATTAAATTTTATAATTCAGGATTAACCTCATATTCAATTGTTCTTATTTATTACAAGGTTCAGTTTATGCCTTCATTCAATTTTTCTCTGGTCCTCTTATCGTTGAGTTTAATTTTTTATCAGATTAATTTTTTTTTCTTTTTATATATTTTTTTAATCAATTTGATTTACAATCCTAGAGGAATCGAACTTTTTTCCCAAAATTTCAAAATTATATGTTTATTCACACACATACACACACATACTATAAGTATTACAAACACACAAAAGGGCAAATACAGTGACATGGTGGGCAGAAGGGTCTGCCTCCAATTATGCTTCTTAGTCTCTTTCCTTAGCTACCTAATGCTATCTTCCAGCACCAGCCTTTACATCATTCTGCTATCCAGGGTCCCCTTGGGTAGGTGGGTAGTGTTGCAAGAATGGGCAAATGGTTCAATCATAAATGCATAATCATCTTTATCATCAGCAGCATACATTGTAAAAATGTGTGATTGATTACCCTTACATCTCCTCCACCAAAGGAATCTTCAAGCACACCCAAGACTTGTGCAAGGCGTACATAGCTGACCATTACGGCAGCAAGCAGAGATCCGAAATTCTAGGTCGATTCAACTCCATATCAAATATCGGCTTCATCATTGGACCCCTGTTCGCTTCTTTTCTCCTTGACCGGTTTGACGTTCCAGGTTCTCTTGAATTCATTTATATTTGTAATAAAAATTATTTTTTCATTGTTAATAAATTACATTTTCAAGACTAGAATTTATTATTTTATAGGTTCATATAGTGAAATATTTTTTTTCTTGGTACATTAATCTCCAGAAAAAGAAGGTCATGGAATTGATCGATTGGTTCTCATCTCTTCAGTTATATTCCTTTTTAATTTTGGTTATAATTTTAACATTTGAATTTCATAAAAAAAATTTTAGTCAAAAAATAAATAATCAATTAATTTAAAATAATTAAAAGCGTTAATAAAACATTTTGTAAAATAAAATATTTTAAATACATCTCAAAACTCCACCTATTTATTTACTACTTTTTATTTGCACCGAAAACCACTAAAGCATTACTACCACAGTTTTAACGACCCTGCTACTCGAGGAAACAGTAACAAAAGTCCAGTACACGAGCAAATCAAAATTCACTTACAAACAAAACATCGGCAGGGCGTTCTCATTTGTCTCTCGAACCGACTTCAGTTTCTTCTGGTTCATTCTTTCATTACGATTTCTTCTCTCTTTCTCCGTTTTTTCCAGCCGTTACGACCACTCACTCTACCTCACTCCGAAAGAGCTGGGCATCGTTACAGCGATTGCTGGTTTAGCTTCGACAATTTCTGGCTTCTTAGTCGGCAGTATCACCAAACTCTATCAGCAAAACCTTCTCCGTCTGATTCTGCACGCCTCCATCATACAGGGCTTGTCCATTGCCGGCCTCACCTTCTACAATGACATCTTCAATACTGTCCTTTTCACCCTTCCCATGAGCTTTTCCAACGCTCTTCTCAAGGTTTCACTCACCACTCTGACTCTGGATAGTGTCAGTAAGAGAGGAGTTGGAGTGGTGATGGGCATGGGAACCAGTACAGTTGCAGTCTCACGCTTCCTCGCGCCTCTCTTGGCTGGATTCACGTCCAACATCAACTCTAACGCCTCAGGCATTGCTGGCTTTATGGCATCTTTCTCGGCATCCATTTTGCTCGTTGTTACCTGCTCAGGAGTCAAAAATAGAATCTAAAAGTTAAGGCGTTACACGTTGTTTTGTGTTGTCAGCAAACACTGGTGTGATTGTTTTTTGAAGCTTCGAAAGATTCTTGTGAGTATTAAGGGAAGATTTTCATGTAGCCTTCAGCGAAGTGCCTGTTATAGTTTTTATACAAAATCTTAATTACATTTCCGATGTATTATTCATATTTCTTATCATTCAAACTTGTTATTATAATCTTGTCACTTAGAGATATTAAGAATCGGTCATTCACCATTTAATATATCAAATTAAATAACTTTAAGAAGTGTATTTTGTGAAAACTCAGTCAAAAATTCATAATTTAAAAAATATTGTATTTTTTTCAAATATGTATACCATTGATTTAACTTGTTTACATTATATTACCGTATTTTACGTATTACATAATATAACCCAGTGGAGATAGGATTGACGATTACAATTTGAGCGATTTCTTATAAGTAATTTCTTTGTTTTCTTAAGATACTCGTTGTTTCTTGTTCAAGTGTTTCAATGGTATTATTCTACACAGTCAGAAATATTTCTGATAATTTTTCGATGTTTCAACATTATTCTTAATTTTCAGTAACCGCTCTTATTATACCACTCTTGATTACTGCTGGCAATTCACTGTCTTTTAGTGATTTTGTTTTACAGTCTTACAAAACAATTTGCTGGAACGCCAAAACAAGGCGTAGCCAAGTAAAAAAATGGCTTATAGAGATAAGAATACATCAAATTTTCATCATTTGTTTTTTGAAACTTGAATGTTCTAGATTTTTAAATCACTTGATGACAAATATATTTTTAAGGTTTTATCGTGTCTTTTCCATACCAGTAGTTTAACTTGATTGTTACATATCATATAACCCAACTTCAACATTACTAAAGCACAGTCTATGTTATATCTTCAAGAATACTCGCTTTTGAGTTTTAAAAACCATATCTAGAAAAATGAATATAATTCATGTTTTGATCTTTTACTTATCTTTCAATGCATGATAAGCAACGACTTTATGCATTTAAATCAAGTTCGCCTTCAAATTGGTTATTATATTGTTACAGTATTAGTGTGATCTTTTTTATCTGTTTTAAATAATTTTGAAACTCAAGCCACTATTTTCACTTTTTAAGCTATCATTTCTATCAATTGAAATTTTTTTTTACTCAAAAATGAAAGGTCATGGTGAAAAATCGCTTGTTGGGTGAAAAATATTACATCACACAATAGACAGAAGAAATCCTGTGAGGGTGAAGCTCAATGCACATATGAGGAGTTCGGTTCTATCGAGAGATTTGAAATCAGCGTTGGTTGAGATGTGGCGGTAGTGGTGGAACAAGAGACAGATGTTGGCGATGTCCGCTACCATGAAACCTAAGTCTCTGAATACCTTTTGTGTGTATTTGAGAGTTTTTTTGCGTTTGTGTGAGTATTTTTCTTAACATTGAAGAAGAATTTGCAATTGGCATACTTTTTAAGCAAAAACGTTAAAAATAAAAACGTCATTTATCAACAAAACCTGGTGTGACTGGCCATTCAGCATGAGGACGTTGTATAGGAACTGGTCTTTGCAGGCGTACAAGACATGAAACATGTTGATAAATATTGCAACAGCTATCTTCTTACCGCTTTCTGCAATTTCCTGTCATTTTTTTGGTTAGATAAAACTGAGAGAAAAAGGTTTGTTATTATGATAGTTTTTTTATTATTATGAAATTGTTTATAATATTTAAAAATAGTTTTTTTCAAATTGAGAACTAGATTTAATGCCTCAAAGAGTAAATAAGGTATCAAATTGAGTTGAAAGGTCAAAATAATATTCTTAACAACACATTCTTCTCCGTTCTTGTATAGCGGACGCATGCACACAAACACACACAAATACACACAATTAAAAACACGTATACTTTGTCAAAGTAAGAGACAGCCAGGTAGGTAACATAGCACTCTGAAGCAGTGAAGAAAGTTTGGTGCAGGAGTTGTGAGTAGAAAGAGTCGTTGATGTAGTTGAAGAGAGACCACCATGAGTAGTAGTTGGGGTAGAGACAGGTCAGAAAGACCGCCATCATTAACCACCGCATCTGTCGCCTCGTCGCCAACGCCAGGGCATGCTTTACGACCTTTGCGAGTATTTCTTATTTTTATGGCATGTTTTTAGCAAGGTAAGTGATTTTTTAATTGACAATTTCATCATTCAAACGTGTTTTTAGCTTTTCTATTTATAGGCGTGCCACTCCTCACATTATATTTGATTGATTAAATAATCATTTGAACAAAAGAAAATTTCAGAAAGTCGATCTAAACACATAAACATATTCAAAAACACACACACTTCGTAGAAGCAGACGAATGCCATCAAGCTGAAGAGCCAGATGAAGGCCGTCTGCCACGTGGCGTTGAAGTAGATGTGCTTGAAGCCCGCGATCCTCAACTCATAGTTGCCTTGGGATCGTATTAAAGGATTCAAGAGATTTTTGTGGCATTGTGAAGTTTAAAGTTCAATCAAACAATTTGAATGTTCTAAAAGGTTTTGATAATATGGATTTTTCTTATTTAATAATTTTTCTTTTCTGTAAAAATAATTATTAATTGTGATGGGATTAAGTTTATGAATTATCTTCCAGCACGTGTTTATTTCATCATCAGTTCAATTTACAAGGCGCATCAAGACAGGTTTATGTATAATTTGTGTTCAAGTATTTGAACTATGAATTGTGATTTAAACTCTTTAAGCTTCCTCAATGACGCATGTAGCTGTCGTCTATATAGCGAGCTGAAGAAAGCTAGAACGTAGTTTTGAAAGTGTTGTTCTCATTTCAAAACTTTTGACATTTTCATCTTTTCAGAGGGGTTTCGGATTCTCTATTCAACCATACGTAAGGAATAGAAAAAAGCTAAAAATTTACAATGAAATATTTTTAATGCTTAAAACAATATTTTTAAAAAGTATAACCTATTTTTAAATTAATCTGTATGAAATAATACTTCAATTTGTATACAGCTTTAAAACAGGAACAGTGAAACTAAAAAACCTTTGAAGAAACGGTCCCAGCAAGCACAAGTACACTCATCTCTATTAACCTCGATCTGATTGAAGATCAATCTGAGAGGAGTTTATATAACTCTTTACAACATTCAAGCAGCAGTTTCATTTTAACCGTAATTTTCCGATTATATATCAAATTTATTCACAAACAAACTCTTTGTCTTTTAACTAATCTGGTTTTATCACAATTAATAAATTAACTCTCTGTCAATTGATATGTTTTTTCTTATCCCGATCTTCTTCATGTTCATCGAAATGGTGTTCACTACGTGCGTTTTGTGCACTCAAATGGCGTTTTCTGTCACTATTTCATGCATCAAAATGTCCTTTACAATGCTATTCATCCCGGCTTTTTATTTCACATTATCTCTAATCATCCCAACTATTAAAAGCATGTTATCGCTATATTCTCAAACAATACAATACTGTATAAAAACAATTGTCGGCACAATTTCATCCTCACCCCTGCCCTCTATTGCTATGTCCATTATCAACAGCGCCATAAAAACATTTATGGATATCTTTAATGCTATCACAAGCGTCATTGCTGCCAATCTCCCACTTCATTTGATTCCTAAAGAGGTCATGGTCATTTACTCTAACGCATCAACGGCATTTTCAGTTTTTCTCAATGTATGCAAGTCTTCTATCAACCTCCAAGGCGATTTCGTCAGTTTGTTCTGGCAAGTATACAACCTAGTGATATCATTCGTTAAGCTGGCTCTTCCCGTGGTCACAACCTTATCAGAGCGTGCGTATAGAGTGCTCAAGGAAGCCTTGCAAACATATCGTTTGAGCCAATCTAAGCTTGAAAAGATTAATTGATTTTGAATATTTAATTTGATGAATTGAAGTTTCTATGGATATTATACAAGATATATTAATTTTTCATTTATATATTTAAATGGGGGTGGGCTTAGAAAGATTTAATTAAATAATTGACGCATTGGGTTTTAAAGTTTTTCGATAGAAAGTTTTAAATTATAATTTTGATTTTGGTAATTTAATAAAAAATAGTATGCTCACTTGTAAAACAATCCAAACTGAAGGAGTGGAAGACTGGCTGTAGCACCTAAGGCTTAGTAACAAGAAGTTTGTTCAATCATTAAATATTTTCCCTAGTCATAAATGAGAATTATGATAGACAAATTGTTGTAGTACTATTTGATATTTAAATTGTTAAATAATAAATGTGAGAAGTTTTTTTTTTTTTTATTAACAAGAAACTATTATCAAACCTATGCCACTGATTAACCACTTATTCGATTTAATCATAACTTCAAACAATTTAGTTTCGCATTTGAAACTCAATTAGATAAAATCTCGTTATATGAATTATACATGTGCTTTAAAAATAGATTTTGTTTAAATACAGGTAAGAAGGATGTGCGAAGTAGAGACCGAAAATGTGTTAAATTTTTACCAGTATGAAAACTATGCATTTCGTAGTATGTTATTTTTACACATACAACTTGACAAAGTATTTCTAACTTTACTATTTTTCAAAAAGAATCAATTGTATTGATACACTCAAAGCTGTTACCAATTGTGTTGTATCTGTGTTCCTATAAAAAATCGATTTTTGAACACGTTTATAGAAGAAAACAGCACCGAACCTGTAGTTGGATGATGTAGCTAGATTTTAATCAGTTGGATTTCATTGCATATGAACCAGAGGTTTGTTGAAAAATATAAAACTTTATTCAAAATATATGAAAAAATATTCAAAAATAAAACCTAATTTATTATTTTAGTTTAAATACTGTAAATTATATTCAATTAATGAACATTTCCTAAATTAATTTTTAGTCAGTAGATTTAAATTTTAAAAGCAAAATGATTAAACTCCAATCATTAGAGTCATTTATTTTCGATTAAATATTTAGAAAAGTTCGCATTTAAAAAATTTCAAATGTTGGCATTAAATAAATTGGAAACGGCTGAATTTAATTCAAATAAAATTCATTCACTGTATTGCTCTAAATTGCAGAATGAACGGAGCACAAAAAAAGAAAAAGGCAGAAGTTTCTTCAATTAAAAAAGAAAATGAAGGACAGAAACTTGTAAAGTTTAAAGTCACTTTGTGGAACATATTTGGTTTTGTCGTGTGCATAATATGTGGCGGTCTCTATGCATACATCACCAGCCAAATCCACGATGCAAGAGTTTTCTTTACTGGAATAACGGTTCGTTATATAAATAAGGGCCAATCTAATTTTTAGATTCAACAATAATTATTTATATCTACTTTTAAACATTTTACAAATATTTTGCAGGAGGTTGAGAGGGAGATATCCTTCAGAACTGAGAATGGTCTTTATTACTCCTATTACAAACAGCTTGTCCATGCTCCTAGCTTCGTGCAAGGTTATTAAACTAGAAACAGATATTTTATAAAATGTAAAAAGGGTCTAAATAATGTATTAATTTTTGTAAAAATATTTTTGATTTATTTCCATGCAAACACTTATTCTTCCAGGCATAAAGGAGCTGTTAAACGATCGCCTAACGGAGCACCCTTCCAGCATGAACGTTCTCAGTCGCATGAACATCTATCAAGAAGTCTTCTTGGCCTTCATCTATCGCAGCATTCCGTTCATTGCAGTTCGCTTATATTTAAACTCTTAAAAGATGTTCACACTATCAATAATTCTTTCCATCCACAATACTTCTATTGCACTTACCAATTCATAATTTCCTATCTCCACAGAGCACCTTTCAACCGATCTTCTTCTACATCTACTGCATCTTTTTTCTACACAGCATTCTCACCTGCTGTCTTTTCTTTCTCAGTTGGCTTATAAGTGGCACATGGCTTTCGGGCTTTTTCACCTATATTCTGTACATCCACCATTGGTTTGTGTGTGTGTGTGTGTGTGCGCGTGCTTGCGTGTGTGCGTGCAAAAAACAAAGATAAATCTTATTTAAATAAAAAGTTTACACATTTTTCAACCACCCAACTGTTTCCACCAAATGCATCCATATCTGCAACCACAAAAACCAATCATCATCAAGACATATCCACAATAGGACCGAGGTGACGAGGGTGGAGACGTACATGCCTCTGAGGGAGAACTTCTCACTGCCCTTCCTTTGGCTGCAGCTCCTCTTCATCCACATCTACTTCAAAAGCGACTTCAACCTCAAGTACAAGGTTTATCTTTTGTAAATAAAAAAATTATATTTAAAAGAATAACTATTTATTTTACACACACACAGATAAAGTTTGCTAAAAAAGCAATATTTTAAAAACCTTCAAGTATTCAACTACCCACTTTTTATCCTACTTTCACATACATTTTTTACCCAATTACCCACCACTGTGCAACCACGCAGCGTCTGGTAGAGGCAGCAATATCAGTGAGTAGCTTCCTGTTCGCGCTTTGTTGGCAGTTTAACCAGTTCGCATTCCTGCTACAAGCCTCTGCCATGGTGGCTTGCCAGGCTTTGGACCTTGTAGCAAGGCAGAAGGTTGTCTGGGCTTGCGGGTTTTTTTTTAGCTTAGGGAGTTGAACCAACGTAGATCTTTCGACCCATATAGAATGGTCTATTTATTTTAAGACTTTTTTATAATGATTTTGTATCGACTCATAATTTAGCAATTTTTTGTATTTTACGTTTTTAAATAACACCTTAAATCATTATTTTAACATCTTTCACTAAAAAAGTCACTAATAAATTCTTTTAAAAAAATTCACCACTACCTTCTAAATCAACAATTCAAAAAAAAATTTCTATCACAAAATCAGCACCACCACAAACACAAAGCACAACATTCACCAGCTGCGACATGTCTACTTAAGCCTTCTCTTCTCGATGCTACTGGTGGCTCTCTTGCAATTCTTAAACACCATGGTCTTATCTGGCTTCCTCGTCAGTCTCTTGGTGTCAGCGCTGTTACTACTGAAACTACAGGACAGGGTGGGTCCTTGAGACTGTGGCGAGCATGTGATGGGTAAATGCTGTGGTGGCTTTGTATTTAAGTTCTCGTATGCGAATAAATCAATCAAATATTAGAGATTTAAATGAAATAATCTTTAATAATAAACATAAAATGTATTCAATAATATGAATTAAAAAAAATAAAATTATATTTTCTAGTTTCCGTATGACCCCACAAAGTCGTGTCTCATTCACTTTCTTCACGTCATCTTCAACGTCTTCTTCGTCATCATCTCCACTATCATCATCAACATCACGCTCAAGGTGAGTCTTCGTTTTGAGCTTAAGAACAATAACTCTTAAAACGATGAAAAATGTTGAAAATAAAAAAAATTAATTTTTTTGTTCTTAATTTAGCAACCCCAATCGACTTATGCTAATGAGCTAAAGTGACGTTTTACAGTAAAATTATAGAAAAGTCTTAAAATTTAAGTTATGCGTAATTCTATCGAAATAAAAAAGCAAGTGCATGAAAGACAATTTCATTATCTTTTAAATGAATATTTTATAAATAAATTATATATTATGTAAGCTTTCAAATAAAAGGATTTTAATCAAAATATCCCTTGAATCTAGCGTAACAGTAAAAAGCTATAATTTAGGGACTGCTACTTTTTATACGTACTTATTCATTTCTTATTTCGCTAACCAAAAAATTATGTATAATATTGAATTATACATAATTAGATTCGTCTTTAAATAATCTATCATTATATTTTTCTTAAGTTGAATAAATATTAAGTGAGAAGCCAGAAAACTCGAGGCAAAGATCTAAATTTAGTATTTCGGGAATCAAAAAAGATAAATTTTACTTAAGAAAGTTATTGAAAAAGTATAGGTTATACTCAAAAAAATTCTGTAAAAAAAGTTTCGAAAAAACATTTTTTAAGTATACGAAATAGATTTTAAAGTGTACATGCTTTCGACTTAACACAAAATTGTTAAGTTATTAAGTTAAAATACGTATAACTTTTTTTTAAACAAACAAATTAAAATTTGGTTAACGTATTTAAAATCAGTAAATCAAAATCTACAATTTGAGCGTTTCAATTTTAAAAAAGTATATAATAATGAATAAACTACTGTAAAGGTTGATTTCTTCCATAAGTGAAGCTTTTAAAATGTTAATAACTTTGTCATTTTGAAAGATATAATTCTTTTAACTTTTAATTCTGATTCCTTGTATCAAATTAAATAAAACTTGTGATTTTCAACAATATAAGAAGAAAAAAACAAAAGTTATGACAAAAAAACAATATTTCTGTTTTGTGAGGGGGCCGTGAATTGCTTATAGATTATGACGTAAAAACGGTACAAAAAATGTGTTTTTTTTATATTTTAAAATAGGTATAACTTTTTTTTAAACAAACAAATTAAAATTTGGTTAACGTATTTAAAATCAGTAAATCAAAATCTACAATTTGAGCGTTTCAATTTTAAAAAATGAACATGTTTTAAAAATCGATTGGGGTTGCTACTTAATTATCGATCATTTCATAAATGATTTCTTTTTCAGAGCCTAATACAGCACCAGGCGGATGAACACATTAACCGCTTTCTTCTCACCAAGTTTGGATTCAGCTCCTCAATGTGAGTGTATTAGAAAAGTTTCTTTCACGGAATCTATATTTTAAATATTCCACTATTTCTCCAGCTAGTTTTTCCCTTTTGTATTTAAAACAACAGTCTTAGGGATATGCCTCCCCACCAGATCCACTAGAACCACATATACTACACCACTACCACAGTGACTTCGACGTAAAGTTGTACCTCTGCAACGGTGGTTTTGACTTTTTAGACACTGGCTTTGTGGGAAGGCTAGGTCTCTGCATGGCACTCTACATGGCCTCTCACGTGTGTCTGCTTGTCCTGTTGCTTGTATCTGTGCTTGGAACTGTCTTCAGGTGTGCCTATAATCTTGTTCTCATGACTTTTTTTAATTTAAATTTTTCTATTTTGCTATACAATGTTACGTAAGTTAAACAGTGAAAGTTTTTTTAAACTTCAAGTGCTTCAAATACTGGCAACAATGTCTTTTCAACCAGGACCAAGGCAGATGCTTCTAGTTTCTTAGGCCTAAGACTGCCTCCCGAGCTGGCCTACCACTCCAGTGAGTTGCACTCTGTCTCTCTGAAAACTCTGTAACCACTTTTCTAACACCTAAATTATTCCATTTATTTGGAAATTTATTATTCAAAGTTTTCTGACATTCATGATTAAAAGTTTTTGGACAATAATTATTCAAGGTTTTTTGGACCATAATCATTTCAAGATTTCAGACATTAAATATCTCAAATTTCACCACATTAATTTTTGCGTAGTTTCATCTCGGCTCATCATAAACATCAGCCATACCAAACCACGCCAGTCCAAATGGTGACGTTCGGAGCGGTGGCGGTGATCGCGATGAGGATGAAGTACTTCTGGACGCCGTACATTTGCATCTTCGCTTCTGCGTGCGTCTTCAAGCACGTGGCGTGGTCTTGGCTGTTCGGAAAAGTCCTCAAGCCGAAAAAGGAGGCGAAGGAATTCGATCGTAATGTTGGTTTTTTGGTGTGTGCATGTGGAATTGCAACGTTGTTGTATATTAGTCTAACAGTAATGCTGGTAGTACTTTATAATGTATTCTTATTATTGGAAAAGTTTTTCTTTAAAGTGTCGGCTCGTTGGAATAGACTCAAATCCTTGAACTTGGCTATTCATCTATCATTAATATTATTATCAAATTCTCCATAACCAAGTGGTCTTGAAGCCCGCCCGGGTTTACGCCACGTTAATAATACTCGTCGTTGTATTGTATTGTATTGTCTTATTGGCTGTGACATTTGACCATTTGAAGACAAACCTATTTGACAAATCTTACTAATTAATAAATTATTTATTAGTCCGTGGTTTACACATTCATTGTCATTCATTAATAACTTCTATTTTCAAACAGATATATAACAATTTGCTCACCAGCTTAATTTTTACATATTATCTTCCAGGTGAAGCACGCCGTATTCGCCGTTGGAATCATTTTGATTGCATACTATGGACAAATCGTGAGAATTTTAAAATAAATACCCTGAATTCATTCATTGCATTTTAAAGTTAAAATTATAATTTTAGTTTATAATTGTATTTTTAAAAAACTCACTAATTAAGCAATAGCTAAATTGCATAAACCTTCAACATACAATCGCTAAGGTTTACAGCACCACAAGCAAGGAGATACACAACTTGAGAGAGTTTTACGACCCTGACACCGTTGACCTGATGCGGTGGATCAGGTGGGTGGTGCTGAGTGGTGGTGTGGGAAGGGGTGGCAGAGGGAAAGATGAGTGCTGTGTGATAAAGTGACTTGTTGTGCTGAAATGGCGAGAGTATTTTTGAGTTTTGTTTAATGAAAGCTTTTGATTTTGATTTGCTTGTAAGTCTACTTGCTGATAAATATGCTCAAGATTGTGTGAGGTTTGGCATCTTTGTCGTGCCTCTTGACCTCTTATCTGCGCCCGATCAATGATGATGATGATGATCGGGAAATGGTTCCATGATGCCATTTTTATCGTCTTCGAGGTCATATTCATAATCGTGAAAGTAGCCGAGTGTGTAACGACTCTTGGCTTACCGAATCGTTTATGGTCCTAGGCTCGAGTGCAACTGATGCCCTATAGGCTCCAGGCACGAATTGGAAAATATGCAGCCTAAGTAGCCTACAAACCGTTAGGGTTATACGCCATTATAATACTTCTCGTAATAATAATAATAATAAATATTACTATTATTATTATTATCAGTCTCATCATCATCACTACCAGCAACAGCACAGCAGAAGGGTCTTCCTTTTCAGGCAGCATGCAGCTGATGGCGGCTGTAAAGTTGTCAACCCTCCGACCAATCACAAACCACCCTCACTACGAAGACAAGTCGCTCAGACTCAAGACTAGGGATGTGCGTTCTAAATAATTAATTATTTTTTACAATTATGGTTAATTTATCTTTTAATTTTTTTAATAAAGATTTTATTATACTTTGATTCACAACCAGCATTATTACATTTGCAGTATCCACCAAAAACTCACAACTCCACCCACCACCTCGCACACAGTTGAACAAGTACTACGGGAGGTACTCAGCCCAAGTGGTGCACGCCATGCTGAAGAGTTACCGCACCGACTACATCATCCTCGAAGACAGCATCTGCTTGACCGCCTACAAGCAAGGCTGTGGCATGCCCTATATCATGGATGCAGAACTGGGATTGGTGGGTGCTTGTTGAAGGCGGCGGGAGTGGGGGCGAGGAGGGTTGAATTATTTTAGTTGTGGTGGATTGGTTCACTGGGATATGGTGTGTGTGAATTCTGAGATGGTTACGGAAATATTACTGAGTATAAATGCAACTTATCGAAACTATTTTAAAATTCCACATTTTTTGCTAAAATGCATTATAAAAATCAGATCAAACTCTTGTTAAAATCAAAAGCCTTCTGCAGGAGCTTGACGAGAGCGGGGCGCCAGTGGGCGATCATGCTTCGCTGCTTCCACGCTTCTGCATCGAGGTTAAGCGGGCAGAAGCCGCCTGCGGAAGACTCTTCAAACTTGTGAGCACACTACATTACTTAGAATATTGTCATTAATATATTTTATTTTGTAAGTAAACTTCCTAACTTTTTTATTAACAGTTAATAGTTACTATATATATATTACTAGAAATAATAATATAAATGAAAATTATATTATTATAATAAAATCTATATTGTGATTCGCAAGGTGATGTCAAATAAGACGTTCAGGATCTACAAAGTGCTCTAGGGCGCTGTTATTTTAACCAAGGGTTCTGGCTTCTTCCACTTTAATATCAGAATATGTTGAAGTTATTTTTGTTAATCAAGTTCTAGTTTCTCAATGCAGTATTTTAGATAGATTTACCCTTACACTAATATTCCATTACTACATTTACTATATTCTTGCCAGCATTCGATTTACGTATTATCAACTTAATATTTTAAATATATTTTCTTTTTCCCTTTGCTATTTTTAATATTCCGGAGTTTCTAGAATTATTTGTTTTGACTAAAGCGCATTTAAATCGGTAATCTACCATTCCTTATCTAGCTTATATTTTATCTTGACGGTTTCCCAAAACCACTTCTAGTTATCCTTCCTTAAGTTAGTCTTTCCCATCAATTCGATGTTTCAACTCTGTTACCACTACGATCCCCATTACACCATCCAGGCCGTTTAAACCATCTCCAAATTCCATTCGCTTTGTGTGAATTAAAACGAAAAACATACGTGATAAAGTTCTTTTTGAATATACAATATTTAAAATATAGGCAGCAACGTCGTCAGTACAACAGCGCCATTGCACACCACCACCAACAACGACGACGACACAACAACCCAGTATAATACAGCAAGCAACAGTTTGTGGTAAGTTATGTGTGCAACAAAATGTTGCCGACAACATCAATGCTAAGGCTCGTTAGTCTTCGAAAGCCACAAGGCCATGCGACAAGTGAGGTTATGATTATGATTGTAACATTCGGATACGTTGGTTCTTATTACTTGTAGTGTGTTTGTGTATTTTGAGTGAGTGTGTATGTACGTGCGTTAGTTTGATGGCTCTAAGGGTTACAAAATCAAATGATAAATATTAATAATTGAATGATTGGACAGTCAAATATAAGACAACGTACCGAAATTTAATTTATAATTTAAAATATGATACATTCCAAAAGTAACGTAAAATAAAACGTATCAAAAAGTAATGTAGATTTTAAAATATTGTACACTCAAAAAATACCGTAAAATGCCAATATATTCGCGCACTTTTATCTAATTTTTTTTTATTTTTCAATTTCCGAAAATATAGATATTTTCTTAACTAAGTCCAAAAATTTTAAATTGATAAATATTGAAGTTCTTTACTCATAAATCTTTATATTTTTAACAACGCTTTTTTATAACATACTTGAAATAAATATTTAAAAAGTACAATTTTAAAACTTTAATCATCTTAATATTGATTTTTCATTGTCTCAATTCTTTATTTTTGTTTAATTATAATATTTAAAGCAATAAAGAATTGTTTTTTCCATAAAATTAAAGTACAATTTAAAAACTTTTTAAAGGCCTCAATAAAACCTACGATACAAATGCGAAAGTTAAGTGGAAAGAGAATAATTCTGGTAAATTAGTTTTAGTTTGATATGAAGTATTTAATTTCAATGAAATTAAGATAGTGATAATATTTTTGAAATTCAGTTACGATTATTATTATTATTATTATTCGTAATAATACCACCATAGTCTCATTTTTAAAATTAATGTCCGAACTAAGGGCTCAAAAATATTTTATCGCAAAATGATGGCGTCTGAACATTATGGGTGTCCGAACAATATGGTATTTTACGGTATTTAAAGTAAGTGAACCACTATCACAAAAGAAAATAAGCACTTATACCACCAATATGCCGCCTGAAAGATGCGTGAAGAAAGAAATGAAATACTATGATTATTAACCAGGGTTGCATTGAGCACTTTGCACTACAAGTATTCTGGAAAAGAGGCGTAATGCAAAAAAAAATTCAAGAACACTTCAATGAAATACAACAAAAATACAAACAACTTCATAAATAACAAATGAATGCGCCAATACAATAAACGCCTGAATGTGATTTTTCTGAAATAGTTCTTGAAGGAAGACACGATTTGAAGCGATTCTCCTGCACATCACGCTGCAGAGAGTGGAAGAAGATTAAGTGCCACAAAAAGTAGAACTGAGGAAGAAAGTATTATTTTAAAAAAATAAAAAATAAAGAAAAAATGTAAAACTCGATCAGGTGCAAAAATTACCGAAAGCCGTAGAAGGAAACTATCAAATTGATCACTCCAATCGAAAGTATTCATAACGATGAGAAAAAATATCCATACTTAAAATCACAAACAAACACCAAATCACACGCTAGAAAATCAATTCAGATTGATAAATAAACTAATGAAAGGAAGGAGAGAATTAAGAATGAGGGCATGCTTTCAGATCCATTGGGGGTAGGAATCTAGGCCATGTTTTCGTTCACTCTTTAGAGGTGCACGTGTGTCTTAGAAATTAGTGTCTTTTGCGCTTTTGAGACGCATCAAGACGCACGTGACGGCTAGAGTGAGAGGAATTGGACAAAAGAGGTCTGTTGAACGCCACTTTCAGTTAGAATTGCCAACCCATTTCATTTAAATGAGTTTTAGTGAATGCCAAGTTTAAAAAGATTTTAAGAGTGATTGTTATGCTTGTAATAGGCAATAAATGTCAGTAATCACGGGTTATAAGCTACGCAACTAATGAATTCGATGTAGTTCGGAAGTAGAAAAAGTGTTCAAGTTAATGTTCATCAAGAAATCTCAAACAATCAAGAAAGTAAAAACTTTGAATAAAAAAATAACTTGAAAATGTATTAATATCGCGTCTGAAAGCGAAGTGAAGACTTTTTAAGACGTCTCAAGTGCTATCGACGGCACTTCGTTTAACATGAGAGCACCCTTCAAAGGCCGCGCGTAATGCCTTTATATTTTCTAGGCGTTTTTGATACATTAAAAAAGATCTTACGAACGAATGAATAATGATTTGAAGGGCTTTATAGAACCTTATGGTGCTTCGCTACGAAATAATAATAAGAAGTGTTTCCTAGAATAAGTGGGAGGTGAACAGAGCGGTTGAAGAGCTCAATCGAAGCTGTCGTCGCAGAGACAATCGCTCAGAACGTGTGTCATATTTGGATAGTGGGCGAATCAACGGAGAAGAAGTGGCTCTTGAGAGCGTTTGAAGAGAGAGGTGGTATAAGGATGGTTGTTCAAGTGTAAGGAGCATTGAAAGATATAAACTTGCAAATGTACTGGTTAAACGTCTATAGAAACATTAAATAGAAGGAATAAAAGTCAATGCAGTATGGCTTATATATAAAATATCATTTGTGAGTAAAATAAAACAACTGCAGTATCAGCCTAACAATCAAAGGGCATTTAGCAGACTTTGAAGGCGATTAGAAAATCGAAATATTGAAATGTGGTGAAACATCTTCTTAACTCGCAGGAATAAAGCTCCTTTGGTGATTGAAAAAATTTTTAATGTTCTAAAATCTAAGGTCGTTAAAGAATTTTATGACAAAATTATGCAAACAACTGTAACCCAAAGAGCGATAATTCCGAAGACAAATATTGTGCCAATTTTCGTTTTTCCAAGAAGTGCTTTTAATTTTTAGAGAGAGAGAGAGAGAGAGAGAGAGAGAGAGAGAGAGAGAGAGAGAGAGAGAGATAGAGAGAGAGATAGAGAGAGTAATCACTAAGGTACTGTAACATATTGAGTACTGCTATTACAGCACAAGTTGATCATTGAATGGGCAAGTGAGGGTGCTGCTAGTGCTTCAAGATGTATTGAAGACTTGCAATTAGATAACAACGGCGATTAGATACGATTAATGTTACAGGGTAGGGAAGGGATAAAAGCAAAGGTAGTTTCAGTGGAAGTACTTGATATAGTCTGTGATACTACACCAATACAACGAATTACAATTGATTGATATTCAGCATGCCATTGACTATTAAGTTAAGAATGATATGCACATGTAAGTCTTCAATATGCAGGCTCTTCAGGCGGTCCTTAATCTCCTAAAACGTATATCTGTACAAGTGTCTGCAAAAAGGGCGAATTGTATCTACAATAATGAATGGAAGGAGGCAAGGAAGGAGCGTCTGAATAAGGGACAAAGAAAGCGACAATATGAATGCTCGAATTCAATCAGAAAGCATAATCACCGATTGTTTGTTACCTTAGTTGTGTTTGCGTGTGTGTGTGTGTGTGTGTGTGTGTGTGTGTGTGTGTGTGTGTGTGTGTGTGTGTGTGTGTGTGTGTGTGTGTGACAGGTTGGAGTCACGTGATCAATAGAATAGTGCAGTCATTTGAAGCATTCAAGGATCTATTTGTTAAGAAATGAAATAGGATCGATTTGGAAAAGATGTAGATTAAAAGTAAATGCAGTTATAAAACAATCTTTAAATACGACGTTGCAACATCTCTCCACTCTCCTCCAATAAGACACAATAACCTGATTCATCCTTCATTCTACCTTTCCATAACAACCGCACCCCCAGGCACGTGACGTTCACCATCATCATCATCTTTGTTCTCCACATCATCATCACCATCCTCCCCATCATCATCACCATCCTCCCCATCATCATCATCATCATCTCATTTCTTTCCATCACATCCCCATTACCATAATCATCACCCTCATTTCCACCCATTACCATCATTACTAACATCCCCATCCCCATCAAGTGAAATTGAATGCATCGCTCATGAAGTCGACCTCCAGCGGATCTGCGAGAGACTTTTCGAGGTTGATGACTTGACTGATGCTCATCTCGATGTTGCAGGGCGAAGAGATGCCAGCGTCGATGTCCGAAAAGAAAGAGTCGATCGACGCCAAGTCTTCCGGGATGTCCATGCTAGGGTCGCCGCTGGTGCTGCTGGCGCATTTCGTGAAGGGCCTGCGCGCATTGTCACCGCCGGAAGATTCGTGTGAGTCGCCGCTGTTGCTGAGGTATTTATCGGAGTTGATGTTTTTGGAGGGACTGTCGGTTTGGTCCGAGGCACCGTTTGTAGGAGGCGAAGTGCTGGCGATATGTCGCATTTGCGGGGCCGAAAAGTACGGCATGGATGGATGGTCGAAGTCGAATTGGCGCGAATGGTCATTGGAAGGAATCGGGACGTACTGCTGCGAAGACTGGAAGTGCATGTTGGTGGCGGAGTCGGCGTATTGGTGGTTGAAGCTTTCGCCTTTGTGCAGGTTGGAGTAGCGTGGATTGCGTTTGTGGCCGGCTGTGAGGAGGTGCTGGAGCATGCTCGAGTACTGCTGTGGCGAGTTGAAGCCTCTGTTATAGCCCATGGAGGGAGACGTCTGTTCAGGCGTGCAGTGTTCCTTCTCTGTGAGCAGATGCACCAGAAGCGCATGGTCCTTTTTGCTGGGGCGTTGTTGTTGGTGTTGTTGATGGAATAGTTGCTGTTGTTGGTTGTAGTGGGGGCTCCAGTGGTCGAAAGGAGGAACCTGAATGCCGCCTGACATCAGCATCTGTAGAGACTTCGTGCTGGGAGGGAATACTTCTGCGCTCTTGTCCGTAAAAAATTCCTTGAAGTGAGGGTTGTTGTTGTTGTTGTTGTGGTCAAGATTTTTGGCGTTGTTGAAAGATCGTTCGTATACATTTTGTTGAGGGTGTCGAAACATATTTCTTCTTACCACATTACCGCCACTCAAGAGTCTACTGTCAGTGCCTTGGGGCATGCTAAGCGCATTATTTTCGGCGTATAAGTGAGCTTTGATGTTGTGCATGGAGTGGTTGTTGCTGAATGCATCCTGTGGCAGGTGCTTGTTGACGGGGTAGTTGTTGTTGCTAAAACCAGTCCAGCCAGTAGGCAACGAGCCACACTTAATTTCGGGAGGGTTGACATGCGTTGGGATGGGGATGCATGCAGGCATGTTGAGGGCGTTTGGAGTGTTGGGTGATTGCTGCTGGTACGACAGAGCCAAATCTGAGTTTGTGTAAAATGATTCTGATCCATTTTCGCTCTTTAAAAGTCTCTTTTTGTACATATGGTCGGTCTCTTCTTGGTCTTCAAACGTCGGTGAGAGCTTTGAGAACTTGTGGCTCATGGTTTTGGAGCGTGGTCTGAATTCTAAACGGGTTTTAAAAGACTCTTCGAATGAATCTGGCGCCTCTTTCGTAGACATGTCTGTCAATTTTTCGTAGTTCAACGTTATTAAACTAAAATCTAAAACAACAAGTTCAAATGCATATGTATTTAAGGTGCACGCACGCGCCAACCTGCAGTAGTGCTGTCGGCAAGAGGCATGGTGAGTTGATCGGTCTTTTTGGCCTTGTGGACCCTCTGGTGGAGCGAGGGGGATTTTGTGAAGTCCATAGTAGCGGCACGTCGTCTCTGAGGCTGCGTCACTCGGTAGTTTGGGTTCAAAACCCACCACGAACTCTTACCGGCCCCATCATTCTGCACCCTCATAAAGCACTTGTGCAGAGAGAGGTTGTGTCTGATAGAGTTCTGTGTGGCGAATGGTGTGTATGAGATTACAGGTAGGTTGAGAGTTAGATGCACTCATGATCAAGTGTTGAGTGCTAGGTACAGAAAGAATAATTAGTAGTCTTGAATCGTTTCAGAGATTACGTAATGAGGCATTTTATCTCCTTATTATGAGTATCGGTGTTAGATTTAGTAAAATTTGTAATTTTATGCAAATTCAATTATTAAAAAGACCCAAGAAACATAAGTATTTTACAATTATTTATATATATAATTAAATGCAAAGAAGCTAGGTTCTGAATAAGCAAAATAACTTTAATAACTGACATGACATGTTGCACTAGTTAAGAGAGAAGAATAATGGCATTAAACCTCAACAACCATTGCGTGTGAAAAAATACTAAATGTACTTGTCAATAAATTCTTTAAAAAAAGAGTGCTACTATTTTTATGACAATTAAAATTGTACCAAATGACTTTCCTATAGTTATTGTTCGTTTAGCATTCAGATAAAAATTAGAGCATTATTAGTGAGAAATCCACTTAAATCGAATCCTCATTAATCTTAGTTACTCATCTTTTATTTTCATCAGCCA
The DNA here is from genome assembly GCA_943735955.1 of Piscicola geometra. Taxonomy (NCBI): domain Eukaryota; kingdom Metazoa; phylum Annelida; class Clitellata; order Hirudinida; family Piscicolidae; genus Piscicola; species Piscicola geometra. The sequence continues at coordinate 5,137,811 of OX030958.1, read as the reverse complement.
TTACTAAGGTCATAAAGCAGACATGTTATGGCAAACTAAATTATGTTTTTGCATTACTATAAATAATAGCAGCTGATCACATAAAATGAACTTCTCTGGATTCTGAAAAATAAACATGACCCTTTTGCACCCGGCTAATTTGGGTGCTTTTACAAAAGATTTCCTGAAAGAAATTAAAAATACACATAAATAATGAATTTTTATTGAAAGTAAAAAATATAAAATGAGATTGAACATTTTCTTACATAGTTTGAGAAAAAACTGAGTTGACGTTAAATATAGTCACAAATAGCATGTCTTCAGCAATGGCCAGTTAGCAAGCAGTATGAATGAAATATAAAAGAAAAATGCAATTCAATTTTAAAACATTCTTCTTTAGTATGAAAGTTGCTGTTTTCTAGGCCTGTTTTAACAGTCAAGGCTCTGCAATGGAAAGCTGCTAAAAGTAATAAATAAAACTTGAAAAACACTATAAAACGTACATACTATTTCAAAAGTGGACCATATCTAGAGTGTCGAGACAAAGGCACTATAAATACTACTAATACTACTACTACTACTACTACTACTACTACTACTACTACTACTACTACTACTATTATAAAAAGAATGGGATCAAGTCTGATTGTATCTCAAAACTTAATATTATGGCTTAAATTATTTAAGTTAAATAGATTAAATGAACATTCAAGTCAGTATACATTTCAAGATGGTAGTTAAATGAAAATTTAAAATACCTTCCAACCAGCTGAGCTATTACTTTCTCCCTTGTCTTTGAAAAAATGTATATTCTGCACCATCCAGTTATAAATTTCTGAAAGGGTCATTCTTTTTTCAGGGGAGCTGTTGATGGCTTGGGTAATCATATCCGCATACGATAAATTTCCCCAAGCATTCCTTCGAGCGATGCTTTTTCTGGAAACAATCGCCTGACCCAAGCTACCCTTCGGAGGAGTTCCGTTGGTGGGAGAATTGTCCATTGAATCTAAGGAAGGCATCTCACTGAGCACCATTGAGGTATCATCGTAATCTCCATGCCAGGTGTTCGCCCTATTTCTCTTTGGCGCTTTGACGACTGGACTCAGTTCATGTGATGGAGTCACCAGGTCATCGTTAATGTCCTCATTTTTTGTAGAACATTCATCTAAGCTGTCTAAGAAATCCATTATTTCAGTTAAGTCCATTTTTAAAATATATAAACGTCTAAAGCCTTAACAACACAATTCTTAAATATTAAATGAATACTCCCAATTTATGAATGTGAAACAATATGATATTAGATTAAAGTTCTTAATATTCCTAATAATTGCCCAAACATTTTCGACTGGCGACATGTTAGGCAGTTATCTGGCACAAACACAATGAAAGATCACAAATAGTTGAAGCTAACTTAAAACATAGCTAATATATATATTGCGCATTGAATCTAGACACCATAAATAGAAAATTAGCATTATTTGAAGAATAGAAAAATTATTTTGACTACCAAAAATCAATTCAATATTTAACTTATTTAATTATTGTTTAATATAAATCAATAATGGTTTAAATGGAATTTGTGGTTTGCATATGAAGAGAGAAAAACAAGGATATGTATTACAAAATGCAACAAAATTTATTATTTCTATATTCACTTTACTATTATATAAGAGCATCAAAAATAATAAACCTATAGTAGCTTGTAAAACTTAGTGCTTAGACATTTTCAATGATCAAAATTGTTGGAATTTAAAAAAAAGGATATATATATTTTAAGTTGTAAAAACCCGCAGAATGACTCAATGAGTTGATATTTTAATGTTATTCAACTTTCATTCAAAAAAGGATTTCATACAAAATAATAAACGAGTTATCACCGAAATAGATGAAGGACATTTGGTTCACTAAAGCACTTAAACCTATCTATATTTTGGAGTGATGGAATAACTGAAAAAAGTATCTAACGTAAGTTGTTATTCCCATCTATAAACAAAAAATTGATTAAAATGTTTTATACAAGTAAACAGATTGGAAAAAAAAGTCTTATGAATTTGTTCAGTATGCCTAAAGAGATTGCCAAAACGCGTTTGAATGAAATGGATTCTATTTATTTTATTAATCTTTGTTGGAAGTTTAAACCATGGGCGGTGATCCTGTTGGGGTCCTAGGGTCTTGACCCCCCCCCTTTTTCCAAGGAAACTTTTTTTGAATCTTGTTTTGATAAGAGCATAATCGTCAACCATGGCTTAAACCAGAATGTTTATATGCTATACACTGTGAGTAGGTGTAGTTATAGTAATAGCTGTTCTTTCAAAAAAAGTATTCTGTGCCTTATTAAATACTCGTATCGAAATAAGAGTTTTAACATTTTTTTTCTTCTAAAAGTGAAGTGGTCTGGGCCCTAGGACACACCTAGGATCGCTGCCCATGCTAGGTACGACCCCCCAAGATTTTCAGAAGATCGACGCCCCTGGTTTAAACACATAAATTTAGAACCGACAAACTATTTGTTCGTGATTCGCGTAACTTAAATGAATTTTCCAAGTTTTTCGTGTAAAAAAATGATTTAAAAACGATCTATCATAATAACTGTCAAGATAGCTTGCTTCCAAGATATGCCATTTTACAAAACTTATATTACGTAGTCGATTGCTTTTAAATTTAGAAACTCCAATTTAAAAATAAAAAGCATAAAAACTGTTTGAAACAAAATTTTAGTTTATGATCTGAAAATATTAAATTTTGGCTTTATTTAGAATTATAATCTGGTATTCAAAAGATCTCTGTATGCCATGTATAGCATTGAGTCGCAGACTTTGTAGCATCTATATAAGTAACCATCGGTCAGCATTAAATCCTAGAAAAAAGCCAGCTAATAAAATAGTTTTTATACTTTTTATTATCACAATTTAAAACTTTTACAAAAAAATTTAACACTGCAAGTGGAATTAAGAAAACTTCAAATAAAAAAAACATTGAATTTATCGAACATAAAAAATCTAAATTCTTATATAAAGTCATCAAAACTCCGGCATTCCCTTTTCTCCATTCAACTGACACACCTCTACCATGTCTTCTTCGTGTGAAGATCTCTTGTCTCCAGGGCCAGCCACCGTCACAAAATCTGAGTCGCTCAAAAGCGTGAGTTCGTTCGTGGCAGGGCCTGGGATGCAGAGGAGGGGAGCTTTGAGACAGAAGAACATTCGAGAAATCAAGGGTCATCAGTTCCTTCCTCACTTCTTCAAACAACCAACCTTTTGCAGTCATTGCAAGGACTTTATTTGGTGGGTGGTTTCTTGGCTTATTTGGGGTATTTTTAGTATATTTTAAATTTTTCCTTCAACTGTTTATATTCAATACTTTTTAAAGATTGAAAAAATTAAAATAAACCTTTTTTAAAAAATAGGATTGCATTTGAGATTATACTATAAAGTCCTAAAGATGAATAGTAGCTCTTGGTATAAAAGGATTTAGCGCTCATGTATCTAATTGTGTAGCTCACACTTTCCAACGATTGTCTAATTTTTTGAAAAGCCTCTGGTTTATGAGCTTGGAAGTGGATAAAGACATTTTTAATTTATGAATTAAAAGGAATACTCGATAATCATGAAAAGTAAGTTCTATTCTGAATTAAAAAACAAACAAATCACCACAACCAGAAAACTAATTATTCAAATAATTTAGAGGGGTTGTCGTTGGTTGAGTGTGGTCGTGAGGGTGAAGCGATTTACAATGCGGGCATTATAAAAATGAATTAAAGATAAGCCTTGAGGAAAAAATATTTTAATAAATATAATTTGCGATAAATACTCATTGGAAACTTACTTTGGGTGCAATTTTGCTTTCACTAGTCATCTTCAAGTTATATTCGTCGACTTTTTATTTATTTACCCATCAACATAAGAGTTTTGGCTGTGTTCTAGACAAATCGAAAACTTTTGAAGACTTATAGAGCTTTGTCTGAGAGCTTTTTTGATGATTAAAGATCGTTTTGTAGGCCACTCGAAGAAATGAGACAAATTAGTTTGGATTGCGACGAACGTATGATCAGTCAGGCTAAGTGAAGCTTGTATCATGGGCGGCGATCCAGGGGGGTTACAGGAGTCCGGACCCCCCTCCCACTTTTTGGTAGTAAAGGGGTCCACTTCAATGGTTTGACCCCGGGACCCTCCCCCAGGATCACCGTCTATGCTCAGTAGGACCCCCCCAAAATTTGCAGCAGATCACTGCCCTTGGCTGGTATTATAAATTTTTGAAGATCGTTACTTCTTTTTGCACTTGGCATTATTTTATGACTTTCTAAAAATGCTTCATTCATTTCAAAATTATCGTGATGAAGAACTAATTCGTGAAACCCTGAAACTTGAGAAAACTATTACATAATTTGATTAAATCTTTATAAATTGAATATAGTATAAAGTAAAATATATTTAGAGGAGATGGCTCCGCAAGCTGTCATAATTTTTCAGTTTTTCTCATGAAAATATTGTAGTTTTATTTATTTTTAATATATTTTAAATGAAACCTGTTTTAAATTAAGAATTTTAAATAATTAAATTTAAAAATAATTATTTTCATTTAATTGCAGGGGTTTTGGAAAACAAGGGTTCCAATGCAAAGGTTGGGTTATTTTTATTATTGCCACCACCATCAGACTCGTCACAAACAGCACTACGGTTACTATTGTCACTAACACTACGCTACTATCACGGCAGAATGTTACTTCGTCGTGCACAAGAGGTGTCATGAGTTTGTGACGTTCCAGTGTCCTGGAGTCGACAAAGACTTCCAAGCCAACGTCAGTAGTGTGTCAATTGAAATTGTTGTTGAAATTATAATACAATACTTGTAGTTGGTGTTAATTTTATTGTTTTAGTTATATTTTAAAAGTAAAAAAATTAAATAGATTTTTCAACACGCATAAAAAGAAACGGTAAAATTACAATGCATGAAATATTTTAATGCCAAATGAAAAAACTAAATTATTTCATACACACATGAACGGAAATATTGAAACACAAAGGCGCGCACTGATGCATTTCCATGAACGACCTGTCTCTTTTTCCTCAAATACCCGGTTTTGCTTTTTTTGGCAAAACTCTCTGTAAGATGCTCAACGCATGTGTTTGTTGTTAAATTCATCTAAAAGTTTTGTTTTAGGTTCTAAGTTTTAATTAGCAGATTGAACGGGTGGTCGAGTGGTCATCAACTCGCGGCGTTTGTTCAACTCCGACAACACTATTAGCCAAAATTTATTGGAAAGAAGCTGAGTACTGCCAAAAGCAAATTAAGCCACGTGATCAGGAATTGTGAAAAAAAAAAGTAATTTCGAATAAAATCATAATTTCTCCCTTATGACCTGGTCGGTTATGGAAAACGTTTGCGTTAATAGGCTGAATAATTTATTTTTTTCGCTAAAAAGACCCATTCAATAGTCGAGTAAAATAAAAAAAATTGAGAATATTGAAAGATTGTTAAATGATTATAACCTAAGAAGTATACAGAATGAATAAAAACAGTAATTTTAATGCTTTCTATTTTAAAGACTATTCATATGTAAAAAAAATACATTTATGAAAAAAAAGTTTAAACAAAATTTAATTTTAGTTTTTTGGCCGATAAGAAATACAAAAGCTACTATAAACAAAACACCCTTTCCAGATCGATAGTCACAAAGTGCATCAAATTCTATTTGCTTTTTCTGAAGGTTCACATGAGACTTAACGTTTTATGTGCATTGCACATTGTGCAATAGTTTAATCTTTTCGTTTTTTAGAAAAAATAATTAAAGAACTTTCTATAAAATAAAAATTTAATTTTTTTAAAGGTTTGAACTGGAATGAAAAACGTCAGTTCTTTATTTTATGCTGAATTTACGATTGCAAGATTAACTTATATATTGATGTTGCAGCATAAAATTGGAAAGTAATTACAATTCAAAATATTCAAATATATAAACAGTTAAATGCTTTATGATGGCTTAGAATAGAAAAAACAACCAAATATGTTGTTAAAGCCGAAAATTGTAAAATAGAAGACTCAAAATTTTCTTGACACAAGGAAGCATTGCCTTGTAAATAATAGATACTCAATCCTTCAAACCTTAACTAATGGATTGTTGCCTTCGATAAAATATTTATATATTGTTTTAATAATATGTATAAATAGAAAAATAGAAAATAACTTAATCTAAGATAAGATAAGTTATAAACGAATTAAATTCATTATAAAAGTGAAAAAATAGTTGAAACATTATTTTTTTAAATAATAAAAATATGATAATTTGAACAAAATACAAGATATAAAAAGAATATATAATTTTGTTTTGTTTGGATATAGAGTTTGTAATCGTATTAGGAAAGAGTAATTGAGGTTTAATGCATCTTTTTGTCATTAAGTCTAACTTAAAAGCGTTTTTTAAAGTTCAAAATCATTGAAACAGACATGATTAAATAAATAATAATAGATACCTTCATTTTTTAACAACAAAAGCTTCTTATTAACTTTAACGATTAACCGAGAAAACAATTTGAAGAGAACCTTTTTGAAATCATTTTATAGAATATAAATTTTCGCATAAATTTTTTTAATCATTATACTTTTTCTAGGCAACATACGACCACAAGTTCCGACAGCACACATACACCTCACCCACATTCTGTGACCACTGTGGCTCACTTCTCTATGGGCTCATCCACCAGGGATTCAAGTGCGATGGTGCGTAAGATGGGGTTTTGGTTGTAGTCAGTACTTCTTTGATTTTTGAAAAAAGATGTATTTGTGTTTTTGTTGTTGTTCATGGTACTAGGCTGTAGTTGCGTTTTTTTAACGGGTTAATCGAAAAGTTAACGTAGATTAAAGAGCACAGCTCTAGTTTGAATAAAAATAATTGAAAATGTCACAACTCTTAGCACTTTCAAGAGTTTTCAACCCCCTCTATTCACAGTACTGTCTTACGATTTCTATAGAGAATGTTTCCAGTTTATAGTTGAACATTTAGCAGCCACCTTTAACTTCATTTTATCAAGTTTTTATTTTCAAAGCATCTTTTGAAAGTGGTTTTGACACTTTAAATAATTAGTTAATTTTGTTCAATTTTCAAACTCTTTTTGAATGTTTTTAAAGAATAGGATAATTTTTTTAAATTGTCTTTTTCAAATTTTTTTTTTCTTTTAAAAAACATTTGTAAACTTGAAGTAAGTTTAAATTTTTTTCAGTATTAAGTATTTTACTTTCAAATAATAGGTTAATAATGAAAGTAATAATAAAAGTAACCACTATAATTTGACTAATTAATCAAAAGTGAATAAAGGAGCATAGAAGATGATGCTGAAGACATCAAGGTCGCTTGATTAACTAGAAAGAAGAAAGAAATTGAAAAAATAAAATATAATAGCCTTAAATAAATAAGAAAGGAAAAAATATTGTTAACTTGTAAAGATATACTAATAAATAACAAACTAACCCATTTTCAAGGACGCATGAAGAGAGGGTCCAAGAGGGAAAACACTTTTTTTAAGAGCACGAATATTAGGCGGCAGAAATCATCGCGCATTCTTTTTTCGGTTTTTTCCATTAGCCAATTATTTTTATCCATATATTTCTGTTTTTTTGTATCTTCTTTTTTTGCTCAAACTTTCTTCATATTTCTTCTCACCATATTCATGTGACCCCTGTTTGGTTTTTTTGTGACTCCATCTTTCACATTTTTTTCTCGATTCAATTCATCCCCTTTCTTTGCACGTGGCAAAAAAATCTAAGAGTTTCTTGTCACCAAAACGTATTACTTACGACGTTCTTCTGACATACTCGTCTTTCACTTGTTCAACCTCGTAACCTTCAACAAAAACCTAGAATATTTAAGCTCAGTTATCTAAATTTCTGTTTCTTTTCTTTGAGTAAATTTCACTGTTTTCAAACCATACATCATTCTTTTTCTTTCCATGATCTTAATGAAAAGCATTTTCAGAAACTCTTCTCTCCTAAGCACTTTCATGCCTTCACCGGTATCTCATCTGGTCCTACCGTTCTTTTTCCTATATATTTTTTATATATATTTTTTATACTTTTTGCTCAACCTATTTCAATGAATAAAATTTAATTTTTTACATTTTTCTTTTATGAGATTTTCAAAATAATCTTTCAATCTATTAAAAAAATTTCAAGACCTTTTTATTGCTCGCTTTTACTGCTTTCACTTGAAGTATATCTTTCCCAGGCTGGCATTTCTGTCTCCCAATCAGTACTTTATCTTTATTGTTGAGTTTCTTATTTAATTTCTTCTATGTCCTTTCTTTCACTTTCACAACATCTCTTTTTATCTTTTGCTATTTCAACTAGATTTTGTCATTTTTTCAATTCTATTTCTTTTTTATTCATATTTGTATGCTACTTTTTACTTACTTCTTCCATTAAACATTTAAACATTTATTATGTGGTTTTAAACAGACTACTAGCTTTTAAAACTTTATTATATAATGTAAATGTTTAGACAATTATTTATGAAGGGCTCTCTTATTTTGTCAGAAACAAGATATTTAATAACATCTAGCCAATTGCATTTGAAAAAACTAAAAGACTATTTTACCAGCTGGCTTGGGGGGGAAGGTACGTGCTCTGAACGCCCTCAGGATCCACGGCTGTTTTTATTTTATACTTTAAGCTGAAGGGCTGTAGTTTTTTTGTCAGCAAAAGGCATAAATATTCATCAGCCATTCTCATTTTTAGTTTATCGATTTACATTAACTCTATTTCAGCTTCCATTCAATTTCTATCTATTGAACTTCAATTTCTATTTCATCAATTTTTTGTTGTATTTTATTTCCTTCAAACATGTTTCTCTCTTGCCACATCTTTTTACCATTCCACCTCCTTCCACCAGCATGCGATATAAACGTGCACAAAAGATGTCAGAAAATGGCTCCAAGACTTTGTGGCTTGGACCACACTGAGAAGAGAGGCCGCATCAAGCTGAGGCTCAAATGCCTTGATAGCAACAAACTGTCTGTGGAAGGTTGGTGTTTAAATGTGGGTGGCGTTTGTTCAGTATCGAATGCTTTGTGAAGTTGGTTTTGTATGCTTTCAATGAAATATGATAATTACTGAGTTTTTCAGGGTTTTGTGGTCGTCGAAGTGATTAGTGGCGGATTAGCCTAGGGTGGAATAGTTAATGAGGTGATTTGTAGTAGTTCATGGAAATTAGAAAAACTAATAGCTTTTGCAAGATCAGTGAATACAACAAAAGTCATGGCGAAACACCTTTAATCTGTCCAATTTGCCGGTGAAAGGATAAAAAAAGAACAGCGAATATCGGTAAATATCCGTAAATTCGACGGTAAATTGTTATTTAAAACATTTATATTTAAAATATTTGTAACTTCTTTGCAGTTTTTGGGAGTAACCAGTTTCTTTGTTTTTCGAGACACTTCCAAATTGTTTACGTCAACAATGCGAGTTTTTGAGACGAACTGCCACTACAGTTTTGGACTTGACAAAGATGGAAGACATGAGTAGTGATTAAATTAAAGTGCAGAGGGCTGGTGTTAGTTTTCAGGGTAATGAACTAGATTTTGGTGATGATGACACTGGATTGGAAAACTTTCAGGGCCATGAGATAAACACAAATAGAATTTTGTGTTAAATGGACGAGGCCATCAATCAATAGATTGACAGGATTCTTTAATCCTTCATTGTTCATAAAAAAAATGTATAAAAAAGATAGTGAAAAAACAATATTTCTGTGTTTGCTATTATATAAAAAAAAATTAAACTTGAAGGTTCTGTTTTATAAAATGACAACACGCGAATATCCACAACTCTTTTATCTCTGAGCTCGAGATTTTTTCCGAAAGCAAAAGTACAAACAGTGCAAAACTTGATGATTTACAGCAAATAGTGTATTTAAAAAAAGTTAAATAACAAAAAGGCGTTTATATTATATAATTTTTTTATAACGTACTAAAGTTAATTTAATTTTAAATTTTTATTTCAAGAATAGAAAAAATGGCGTCATAGCTAGTATATTTTATATCTACATTTTTTTTATTTAAATAATTTTTTTTACATAATAAATGGATAAAAACAAATTGTTTAACTATTTACTTCATAAAAAATAAAAAATAATTTCTTTTTTGTATAATTAATTTTTGTAGCTTCGAAAGGGATATCATAGCTCGAGGAAACACGATTTGTTTGTTGTCACTTTATGGAACAGAACGAAATTTTAAAAAATGAATATTCGATAAAGCGATAAAATTATAAAAATGCGATTTTAAAAACACCAAAATTTAAATCGATTAAGGTCACAATTAACTAGTGAATTTTTTCAACCCGTCAGTTAGTTGGTTTGATAAGTGTGACTGAAATAATTCGCCATGACTGAAATAATCTAGTGAATGGGAAATTTTTTAAAGCTTCGCTGATCATTAGTTCGTGGTGTTTTTAAAAAGAGAAAAACTTAAAATTTTTATTAGGTTAATTTTCAATAGTTTTGAATAATTTTTAAATTTAATTTATAAAACGAATTAAAACTTATTTAAATAAAAAAAGTAAGTTTAAAAACCCATAAAGTTTTTTCAATTATCTAACAAATCATTTTGTATGAATTTGCCAAATATTTGAGCAGTGAAAGGAAGACGCAGAGCGTAATCAAATAATTGCATAAAAATTTTGAGTACACGCCTTCATTAATTCTGCATGTTACTTAGCTTTCACGCAATATCTTACTGCCTATGGCCGTATTGACTTGCAAATACCACTGCAAGCTGCTAGGCAATAAAAAAAAATTTAAACACTTAAATTAGTTTTTATATTTAGAAAAAATTATGTATTGGTTTAACAAAAATAAATAAATGAAAAATACTCCCTTTACTTTTTCCCACTTAATTCGTTCTAATGGTTTACTAGCGGGTTGGTTGTCTAGATTTATGTCGTGTTTGCACGGCTGGCTCTTCGTTGGAGTGCATCATTAATGGCAAGGCAAAAAAAAGCTTCATAAAGTACTCGTCGTAACATTGCTTCTAGCAAACACGTAAAAAATGAGTTTTAAATTCTTCCACGCTTTTCATAATTAAACCCCACCAGCATTTTCTCTTAACTTACTTTAGCTTATTCAACCTATTTATTTAACTTTTTTAAAAATTAAAAAATGTTTTTTTATTTTTACAATTAGTGATCGAAGCTAGAAACCTCAACCCAATGGACCCGAATGGCTTAGCAGACCCATACGTGAAATTGAAACTAATGCCTGGAGATGCGAACAAGACGAAGCTTAAAACGAAAACGGTCAAATCATGCCTAAACCCTTCTTGGAACGAAACCTTTACAATGTTAGTGCTTTTCTAGATGGTAATGACGGCTATTTATTATTTTCATAATTTTAATAATTGAAATGGGAAATTAAATTGAAATTAAAAAAGTTATAACTCTTGTTAGTCTTTTATGGATTGTATTTTATTATTACGCCGAAGTTCAAAAAATTATAATTTGCTCATTATACTGTCAACTATTGTTTTTTAAATAAACATTTGTTAATCATAACAGAATTTTCTGTATTGTGCTATATAAGCTGGGAGATAAACAGACTTTCATGTAAATAATATGGATTTTTGGTAGGATATGCTGGCTTTGGTATAAAAGACACGAAATGTGTTTGATTTGGATAATTTTTTCCATTAAAATCAGTGCAAACCTAAAATTGCGTTTATATATATATTTCTTTCAAAAATTGAAAAACTATATATTTAATATAAATAGTTTCCGCCATAAAATCTATTCAATTTATATACAATTTATTCACTTGTTTCAGAAATTTCTTTCAAACCTTTATCATTTGTTAATTCAGCGAGTTCAATATTGAGATTTGTGTTAGGTTTATTGTCTTCTTTAACAACAAATGGATTTCTCGTCCACTTTTTTCAAGAATCAAGAAGTATTCTTTAAATTTAGTTTAGAGTATTTTAAAATGATTTTCTTCTGTAACAGTCAGCGTTTCCACTTCATTATCAGATATTTGTTCAATGTCAATTGCTTTGGAAAATGATGTGAACATATTATTTCATTTCATACCATGTTGATGATACCCTTCAAAATCTCCTCTGAACTAAAAAATATGTTACAAGGTAGATATTGTAGAATCTAAAAATTTTCACTTAAGAAAGTTTTCGTGCCATCACGAGTCAAGACTTTTCCGTGACAAAGCAATCTGACTTCTGTATTCAAAATTCAAGTGTTGTGTCAAGAACCCATAGTGAAGAAAATAAACGCGTTTTTAATGCATTTGCACGGATAAAGTTTAAAACTTTTATAGCAATATTAATGACGTCGTGAATTCTTCACTCATCTCTCGGTGAATAAAGAAGTGGACTGACTGCCATTTAGAAGCAACAAGTTTTACTCTGACAGTAATCCTTGAGTATTTATCCGTCATGGCTGTTTCACCAGCTGTGCATAAACAAACACATTTTTTTTAGCTAATGTTATTTGCGATGAAATAGGTCTGCTGAGGTAATTTTACACAAAACATCACGTTTTTAACAATGTCACCACTATCTTCAAACCGAACATAACCAAGATGAATGAAACATTAAAAAAAGATCTGGGCATGGCTAGATACAGTGACTTCTAAACTTGTTCAATAAGTTGCTTTTCAATGTCTTCAGCCATTTTGTCAATTCCTTTTGCCAACGTCTTCTTTGAAAGAATGATCTTTGATACTGAATGGTTTGCAGACACAGTCTTTAGCATTGTACAAAAGGGAAATATTGCTTTTATTTCGCAGACCACTGACCAGAGCGTCGCGGACCCTGGCTTTAAGAAATGCTGGTTTAAATAATAAATTAACTTTGCTATTCAAACGTTTCTTACAATTTCCTTTTTCACCCTTCTTTGAAATATTTTTTAAGTTTATATAGTGATTTTATTTGAAATATATTTCATCGTTTCTAAAAAGTAAAAAATATACATTTGTACATGTCAAAAATTTCATAAGAATAACTTTTTTAACTTAAATTCTCATTTCATTTGTTTTGAATCTCGATTATCAGAATAAATTAATTCAAAAAAATCTTCCAATAAAATATGAATAGAAATAATAAAAAACTAATCAAATATACGCTGGAGTCTAAAAGTGGAAATTTAATGAATAGTTAAGCATAAACCAAAGCTTTCAGAAAAATTTTTGGTTTTATTTAATTTTCACGCCAGTTCAATGCCACCTGGGCCCTTTTTCTACATTAATCTATCAACCCTTCTCAGAATGACCTCAAGCTTCAATGACTTATCGAAACAGAAGCAAGAGAATAGGCGCATTTTTATACATTGGATACATCGAGTTGTCATATGAATGTGAGAAAATGTAAAAAAATTGATGTTGTAATAAAATATGAAATAATCTTTCCATAGAAAAAAAAAATAAACCAACTTTTTAAAAAGACTCTAGAAAGTAAAAGAGAAGATAAAAGAATTTTAAATTTTTAATTCTATGATAAAAAATGCTTCAAATATTTCGGGTGATAATTAAAACAATATACGAAAATATAAAACAATCGAAACTATTGTATTCACTTCCTGATTGCACGAACGCAATTGCAGTGTCCTTTTGGCCATTTATGACACCAATGCCGTAGAGGCTTTGTCACATGTATAAATGCACAACGACAGCATCGATCATTCGTAGCTCCTGCCTATTCGTGCAGCTACAGCTCCAGAAAAAGAATGGCGTACTATTGTTCAAGCACTTTTTCCTGAATCAATGGTGCCGTTAAATTAGTCTCATGTACGCCAAACATTGTCCTCTCCTGATGCGTCCATCGATTGACCCGCTTTTTAATGCATCCGGCTTTTGGCTCTTTTCAAACTAAAAATACCTTTCATCGATTTGCCGAAAATGGCATAAAAACACGAAGAAAAACATTTGAAAAAGATAATAACGTTTTGAAAATATAAGTGGACACAGTCATGTAAATAATATAAGCATAGACACAGGAAAAAGCAAACGATTTGGAGGAGCACTTAGCGACTATTAGGCTCATGTAGTTTAATTTATTTAGTATTTTCCATTGGCTTAAATAATTATTTTATTTAAAATTATGATTACGATTTCAAAATAAATTAAGCTTCGCTTCCGAAAAATGTTTCTTTGCATAAATATTCTTTGGAAAAATAGGAGCTAAATTTTTTAAACAATTAAAAAGTGCATGCAGCTTTGCTTGTATTTTGCTAACTTGAATTGATTGTTTAAAAACGATTGATGTACTAGAAAACTCATCATTAAGTCTTTGTTCGGGATTTTCAACGCTAGGAAAGATCTTAGTCCAGCTTAGTTCTTTTTGAAAACTTATCCTCGAGGCTTTCTCGAATATATTGCAAATTTCCTAATACTGCTAACGATACTATTTTATAAATAGTTTTTAATAAAACTAGCATTTATTTAACTTATTTTAACTCAGATATCATAAGATACTATGAAAGATTTTTGAGAGAATAAATGAAATGTTAATTTAAGGCACTTTGCTTCATTACAAACTTTACTTCGTTTTTTCGAAAATGATCTATAAATATAATATTTTCTTAATTGTTTCTAAAACTAAACACTAAAATCCATTGGTGGTAGTGTTAGATTGCATTAAAAATAGGTTTTTCTTTCATTGCAATGCTTTTTATAGCTATTTGTTTGGGTGTAAGAAACAGTTTTTCTTAGTTTTAATATATGTCAATAAAAACACGATAAAATTTGTTTTTTAACCCTACTCAAGAGTGTTTTTGCAAAAAAGAATAAAAAAGTTTGTAACGAAGTTAATAAAAAATTCAATTTTTTAAATTATAAAATACCATAATTTCAATGATTAAATTTTTGAAAACTTTAGTCACATGAAATAACTCATTTCTATAAAAACATCTATTTAATTCAGTGACTAAAATGTATACTTGCTTGGAATAGTAATGTTTCGAGATACAAAATTAAAAGCCATAAAAACACGATTGATAAGCCTGAAAAAAGCTTTTTCTTGGATTAATGACGTTAATAATTGAACTAAATTAATGCCCCTGTTGATGGTCCCACAATTTCAAAAGTAATTAAGGAAGATAGGAAATGACCCAATGTGACAGTAAACCAGTTTGTCGGTTAATCAATCATTTTCCAATAGGATTGTGAAAAAACAGAAACAACAAAACTGTTTATAAAAAAAGACCTTAGATTTTAAATTCCTAAGTTTAAAAAAATTTTACTTTATCTGTTAAGGAAAAGAAGAATGAACCTCAAATTGAAGGTTAGAACAAGGCGTCAAATAGAATGAAAAGCTTGGCTAATTTTATTTCGCTTTCAATTCTGTAGAATGTCGTTGAAACTTTCATTTGCCACTCTGCAAACGCGATAAAGAAGAAAAATTAGAAAAAACTTGGAAACAAATTTCATGGAATAACATTTTCTTGTTTTAGTGTTTGCAAGATTGAATTGCGAAAACAGGCCACAAAAAGTGTGGGAAAGGCTGATGTGGCTAAGTGAATTATAGCACACTAGATTTGATTCAGTAACGTTGTTTTGATCATAGTTGTGATTTTTCGCGTAAGCAGGTTTTTTGTGTGCAAAGTTTTATGCTTCAGTTATAACATTTTATCATTTATTTCATTTATCATTGGCAGAGACATAATATTCTGTTCACAACTTGTCGTCAGAAAACTTCTTTTAGCGAAGATTCTTTTTACTAAAGGCACTTGCTTTTTAGATGCTGGTTTATTAACCATTCTTTTTAATCATCAAACAACTTTTATTAAGCTTTAAAAAAACTTTTGGTCTTGCTCTAAGCTCTTCAGCTCTTATTTTAATTTAAAAGTCATATCGGTTTGTTTTTTATAAAATAATGACTTACTTTTACATTTTCTGTTAAAAGTTATATTGAAAAGAAAAAAATGATAAAATTTAAATCTCATGAATAATGAACTATCTTATTCTTTGAATCGTATTCGATGTTTTAACAGAAAACTACGAGGTTGGATTTTAATCAATTATTTCTATTCTCCAAGATTTGAGATGTTTTGTTTGAAAAATGTATGAAAAGATAATCTAATAATTGATGTAAAATATAAACACACGTTTAGCATCAAAACTGCATTATTCTAAAAAACTAAATAAGTTGAAAAAAGAAGTTTTGGTCTAACATCTTAATAATCATTAAAAAATTTGAAAACAAAAAAAAATAATTTTTTCAACAAAAAACTAATAAAATATACAATAATTATGAATAATTTAAGCAAAAAATAAGATTATATGCTTTAAAGATGTATTAAATAAGGATTTCATTGACAATTTTTAAAATATCTTCTTTACTCCAAAGTGAGCTAATCTCAAACTTGATTTTATTTTATAGATAAATTTCATGCATTTTTAGTAGTTAAATAACGCTCTCACAATCTTATACAATATTTTTTGCCATATTTTAATTTAAAATTCTTGCTTTTATCATTTTTTGTGGTTTTAATTTTTCTTTTTTATTAAATTGTTTTTAAATGATTCAAAAAAAGCTGAAATACTCCAGATAAATGTATTTTTGGAGTTTCAATTTTTATCAATATTTTTGAATAAACACTCTTTTTATCTCACTAATACTTCCTTACTGCCTCTTAGCTCTTTGACGTCTGAAGACTACAGCAGAAGACTTTTAATAGAATTGTGGGACTGGGACAGAACCTCGAGGAATGACTTCATGGGAGCTCTCTCGTTTGGCATCTCAGAGGTGAAATAGAAGTGTTTGTTCCGTGGCTTTTGACAGCTATCAAATCTAAATAAATACTTTAATATTTGTGAAAATTTTAAAATTTTATAAATGCGTCCAAGAGCAATGAATTTATAAGTTTGAAAATATAAAATATGCATCATCGGTTGAATTTTTGTTTTGCTGACACTGCATTAACAGGTGGTTAAGACACCAGCGGAAGGTTGGTTCAAGTTGTTGGGTCAAGAAGAGGGAGAGTTTTACAACGTGCCATGTCCTGACGAGGTCACCTCTGCCAGTCTGGCTCTCAAAAATGCCCTCAAGTTTGTGAGTAAAAGATGGGAAAAACGAGATGGTAGAGTGATTAATGAAATGGTAGTGTTAGTGATTGATGAAATAGATTTTTGGAAAAGAGAAAAGAATGTTTACTCGGTAAATAGATTTTATATTCTAGTAGGACAATATATCATACTTAGCGTAAGATTAAAACTTTCAAAATGATAAAGTTTTTGAAAGTCTTCTTTACGTTCTCAACTTTATTATATATAGGCTTTTAAAACTAATAATTTGAACAATAACTATTTGTAAATTTCAGAATCAAGAAAGCGAGGTAAAAATTCGATAAATGTTTTTAAAATAGGTTTTAATTCCATTTTTTATTTTTCATTCCAAATGAAAACTTTTTTTACATCAAGTTTTATTTTCGGGTTTTTCTTTGTTCACCAAAAAAAAACTCTTGCTCAATTATAATAATAAAGATATGTTTAAATGGATTTTTAGCCGGTTTCCTTAACACCCATAAATCATTTTCTTTAAATTTTTCATTTGGAGATTGTTTGTAAATTGAATTTGAGCAATTACATTTTGCAGATTTTTTTTCAACATTTATTTTTCCCTACTTCTATGTTATTAGATGTTCCAGATCGCATGAATCTTATTTAGTTTAATGCAATTGTGCAATTTTCACATAAATCATTGAAACTTCTATTAAGGCGAGCATAGATAATGACGTGGCGAGTGGAGGCTGTCAAACCTCTAAACTGGATTTTATCAGGGCTACTGACTTCAACTTCATCACTGTTCTCGGCAAGGGCAGCTTTGGAAAAGTGACAAAAAATCTTTATATTTAGTCTTCTAATCCTAAAATTTTCACAACTTTCAATTAATTTCCTTCTTTTAAAATTGTAAACGATAAGTTGACTTTTTGCAGGTGGTTCTGGGGGAACGCAAAGGCACTGACGAGGTGTACGCCATCAAGATCTTGAAGAAAGACGTGGTCATCCAAGACGACGACGTAGAGTGCGTCATGGTGGAGAAGAGAGTGCTAGCCATGTTCGGCAAACCTCCATTCCTGGTTGCTCTGCATTCTTGCTTCCAAACCATGGTAGGAATGTTTGAGCATTGGTTATAAATTATAAATTCTGATTGTTTAATTATTTATTTGTTTTAAAAAAAATATTTTTCCATTTTTGTATCTAATTACTTCTAATTTAAAATATTATTTTCTTGCATTTTAAATTACTTTTTTACACAAAGGTACAAGCACAGGTTCACAAAATTGCGTGTAATTCTTGTTATAAATTAAAAAACCAACTTCGTCTTTGCCAGCTCAAAATAATAATAAAAAGTTAAGTTTTAGCTTCTTTCACTTTCACTTTCTTTCTTTCAAATTTATTAAATACCTAGTTTTTTTAATTTAAAAAGAAAAAGGTTCAAACCATTTCAACACTTTTATACCAAGCGACAGTATCTTTTTTATACTCTCCCATTATTTTACGAGGCCATTATTGCCTAGATACTAATTCTCATAACAGATCAGTTAGGAAAAATCTTTAAAGACATATGGTTATCTTGATAAAACCAGCTTAACAGAGTCATAATTACCTTTAGTTGCGACCGCAAAAGCAAAATAAAACATCGAAAATTGTAATTATAACAAAAAGGCTGAAAACTTTGGGTAAGTGTACGATATTTTCTATGACTAAAACCACGCAGGATCGTTTGTATTTCGTGATGGAGTTTGTGAACGGAGGAGATTTGATGCACCGAATACAGGAGGATGGAAAGTTCAAAGAGCCTGTAGCAGCGTTAGTGAGGGCATATGTGGTGGTTTCATCGATTCAAAACCCTTTAAATGTTGAATGGTAACCATGTGCAAAGTTGTAGAGAGGGTGTGGAAAGTTTTATGACGACATTAAAAGTGACCGTGAAACCGTTGAAAATTTTTGAAAATATAGAATAACTTTTATGCTTCATTTATTGTCAGGGTTCGAATTAATTTGACAATGCAGATTTTAAGAAATCGATATTAAAAACTAACTCACAAGCTAATGCTTTTAAACTCAACAATAGTCCTTGTGCATTAGATTTATCAAAGTTACATTTTCAAGCTTTGACAACATGCAACTAAATAAAGTAAATATTTGTAAAAAAATATTTTTATAGCTTTCTTACGACAAAAATATTTTAATATATTTTTTTAAATTGTACAATATTTTCGTTGCACACCATTTCACCGCAATATACACATGCGTGTCTGACATACGAACCGTTTTCTGCTTTTTAATACAAATCGTAAAAATGATATGGTAGCTTCCATACAATTCGTTATTAATTCTTCAAGGAATTCACACTTCAAAGTGGGCATTATTCTAGAAAAGTAATTATGAATTTAAGTCTGTAAAAACAAGTCAGGTGCGGCACATTAACGTCTAACTATCTGTTTCAAAAACAATTTTTTTTTATTTAATTATGTACTCGTAACAAATGAATAATACATTTTTTACTGCCATTTTTATATATTTGAACTGGTTAAAACATTTTCAAGGTTAAATATATATTTTAATTTTTTAAAATTGTTCTCACTTAATTTTTAAATCCTTAATCGATCAATGAAACATATGCTTATCAGGCATCCTTGACGCATCCTTTGAAATCTCTCAATTTAATTTTACTACGGAAAAACTATATTAAGCGTAAAATTTGTTTTTATTTACGCTGTAACTAAAAAAAAACTTATCGTAAAATATTCTATTTTAAGTTACCAATTTATAATAAAAACATGAAACAAACATGAAACATAAAAAACATCTATTGTTTGATTAAAAAACATTGAAATCCAATTATTTGTATAAAAATTGATGCTAGACTATAACTTATAGTTATAAAGATTATTTATATATAAATTACTTATGAACGGGTGGAAAAACTAAATTGAGAGAACTTTTTTTTTCATGTCTTTTCGATGCAAAAATTACGTTTGTATTTAATAATCTATCTTTCTACCTTTATTGTTTTACTTCTAATTCGAGCTAAAAATAATATTTAAACAATTTATAAGTAGGATTTTTTGCCGATAACTCAAAAACCCGATCAATCATTTTTTTTGTCACAAGAAAGTAATTGTTTACGTAAAAAAATATATATAAATTTCTTGTTAAACAAAATAATATTCATATTTGAAAAAAAACTATATTTATTAAATGCTTTCAATAAGTTCATGTTACTTTAAAATGTAAAATAAATTCTGATTTGGAGTTACTGTATACAAAATTTAATTAAGTTCCACAACTGAAGTTTTATTACTACTTTTGCTTACGTGCCAAAGACCTTTGAGAACCATTTCAAATGTTTCATTGTCATGGAATACTAATGCAACTTGGTTCTGAATCTGTAGTGATAAAAGATTATGCCTTTTCCTAAGCCGACATCATCTTTCCAATGAAT
Organism: Piscicola geometra; assembly: GCA_943735955.1. Classification (NCBI taxonomy): domain Eukaryota; kingdom Metazoa; phylum Annelida; class Clitellata; order Hirudinida; family Piscicolidae; genus Piscicola; species Piscicola geometra. The sequence continues at coordinate 5,117,394 of OX030958.1, read as the reverse complement.
GGTTCTTTTTGAAATTACTACCATACAACGAAGAGTTTTATTAACGTGGCGTAAACCCGGACCGGCTTCAAGGCCATAACTAAACTCTGGAGTATTTTTATACTTATAGTCTATAAATAAACATAATTTATAAAAAAGGTAATCATGATACACACACATGATTTTATAGATTACTAATAAAAATGCTTCTACCCAAAATAAAATCTTCACATACAAATACTAACTCAGGTTTTACGCTTCAGAGATCGCTGTAGGTCTTTTCTATCTGCACAGCAAAGGTGTCATTTACAGGCTAGTTAATTGAATGTTTGTTTGGTTAATTTAATTTTTGATTAAATAATTTTAAAAATTTCACGGCTGGTTGCTTGTTCGATTGTTCATTTATTGATTTAATCGAGACGATAACTGGAAAGGTTTTTTGGCAATAAGTTGTGCGATTAATTTGGGCATAGCAAATAGAAAAATGTTTCGACATGTTTGTTCGGAATTACAAGTGTTTATGTGACCATATTCGTGGAGCGTATAGCCATTACCTGCTTGATTAAATATTATTTGTGTTTTTTCGACGATTATTAAAAATACAAAGCCTTCTAATTGAGAAATAATATATGCAAAAAATCTAATTTCAATGTTAAAAAACAATTCATTCTTCTCTAAAATAAATCAATAAATTGTCAAATTTCTTCCATAGAGACTTGAAGCTGGACAACGTTCTTCTGGACTCTGAGGGCCACATAAAGATTGCAGACTTCGGAATGTGCAAGGAGGGCATGCTGAAGGACAAGACGACGAAGACATTTTGTGGAACTCCTGATTACATCGCCCCAGAAGTTAGTAGTCTGATTAATGAAGAAGATGTAGTAAAATAGTCTTTTTAACATAATTTATTCCACGATTGACTTGTTTAAAGTTAATCAAACAATTTAAAAATTAATTCATAATTAAATATTATTTTGTTAATGTGTTAAGAAAAGTATTATAGAAGAAGTACAAAGGAGTTTAAATTTCTAAAAATGAGTTTTGAAGAACTATCCAAGATTTGTTTGCGTGAAAATTTCATTTGCTAGAGAAATCGCTTGGAAACATCAAATGAATAATGAATGCTAGTTTTATGTTTGGATAACTTGGTTATGTTGGTTTTAGGTGGGTGTATTGAATTAATGTGTGTTATTTTAGGAGCCTTTATTATTTTTGCGCTTGAGTGTCTGCGTTGTGCATTTTTCAAGCAATGTTTGCACTGCTCAGTTTTTCTTCAAGGGTTTAGTGATTAGTATGCCATGGCAATGCGTATTTATATTTTGTACAAAAATTTTGCTTTTTGATATTTTATAATAAAGTTTGAGAAATCTTTCAAATAGGGCAGACCATAATTCAACTATTTAATATAGGGCTTAATGTATTATAAGTCATTTATAACTCAATCTAAATATTTCACATGGCGTTTTCGGAAATATTATTAATATTATCATAAAAATACAGAAAAACTGCGTTTGAAAGAATAAAACTTAAGATGTCTTTTTTGCATTAAAAGAAAAAGAAAAAACATTAAGATCGATTGAATTTTGAATGTAGGGTAAGATCGTTACTAAGACATCGTTTACGCTAGTTTCAAAGCAGACATCATTCTACTAAGTCATTAATCAACCATTATTTAAAAAAATGTTTTTCTTTTAATTTATATGAAAAAGTTAATAAGTTTTACAAAATTATTTAAATAGTCTTTCATGCATAACTTTGTGATAAGAAATGCATGCTTATGGTTATAAAAAATTCCCGTTTAATAATTTTTTTAATTCACCTATTTTAAAAGAATAAGATGAGTATTAAATATTTTAATCACATTTTTTTTAGTTTTCCAGGGTTTTTAGCCCATTGTGCTCAAATGAAGAATAAAACCAGTCTGAAAACGCTAGGTGAAGATTTATTGGACACCAAGGATGCGTCTTGGGTTATAAACGGCAGTAAAGTATGACACAAAATTATTTTTAAAATAAAAACAAGAATAATATGCTTGGAAACAGTTTAACAAACAATTGTTTTAAAATTTGAGAATGTTTGAAACTTAGTGAATTATTTATATTAATGTATTCATTTATAAAAACTGAAAATAGTTGTATACTAAGTCATAAAAAAACTTATTAATAGTTTCTAAACTAGTGGAGTATATATCTTTATTCAATTATCTTTCTGAAACTCATCAATTTTTTACTTACTAAAAGACCTTAGTACAAACTCACCAGCAAAAACACCCTAAAATTATAAAATCTTACAACCCAGCCATTCCTCGATCCATTCCAGGTGGTGTTGTACAAGCCATACACTAAGTCTGTCGACTGGTGGGCCTTTGGAGTCTTGACGTATGAAATGCTCGTAGGACAAGTTAGTCCCATTGCTCATTTGAATAAACCGAAACTTTTTTATTTTCTTTAAAGCATAAAAACATATTTTATTGCCAATTTGCGATTTGATTCCTTTGAGAAATTTGAAAAATTGAGATAAATGTAGAAAGCGCATTCTTGCAGACATACTTTTATTTTATTTTATTTTGTAACTTGAATCAATACGTTTGACCGCTTGATTTATGCCGAATCAAAATATCAAAATATCACTTTATTTTACAGAAACCATAAATTCAGTTTATTCTCGATACTTTTTTTGAAAAAAAACTTATAAAAAGTTTCCAATCAATTTTTAATATTGCATAAAAGAAATTATCAAATTTTGGTAGGCTAAGTCAAACTGCCATTTGAGCAGTTGAACTATTTTACTATTATAAAAACCAACACAAACGATCAAAACTACTTCCAGGAATTTTTATAAAGCTCCAAAACCTATTAGCATTATAAAAACAAAGTTTGGACTCATTTTTGAAATGATTGGAGTATATTTAATTGCTTCAGCCTAAAATAACACTGTTTTCATGATTTTTTTGTCTGAGAACTTATTATTTATCAACATGCTCTCTAATAATAACTAATTTTTGAAAAAACAAATAAAAAGTATTATTTTTTAAAAATATCATTCTTACCCCACTTCCGCTTTCCTAAATGACAACCTATCCCCTTACTATTATATTTCCACTCAGCTTCAAACACAGCTATCCAACCACTACTCATACAGCCACCTTTTGACGGTGAAGACGAAGAAGAATTGTTCACTTCGATCACTGACCACCACGTGACCTTCCCCAAATACCTCTCCAAGGAAGCTATTTCTCTCTGCAAAGCGGTATGTCAGAGTTTTGGGGTTGAATTGGATGGAAAAGTTGGAAAATTGGTGTTGGTGTGAAAAAAATAAAAAGAAGAGTCACGAAAAGTTTGATTTAATCGTTTATAAGATCCGGATGTCACACAATCTCGATTAATTGACGACAACTCGCAAAAATTGAAAAATATCATTATGTTTTAAATAAGTTTTTTCAGCAATAAAATTTAACGAAGCGTTTATAAATTTTCGCTGAAGTCATTTATTTTCAGCAATTTTATGATATTTCACTTTAGTAACAGTTTGATTGCTTCATATATGGAAAATTACATGTCAATCAAACTGCTTCTTTTCTTCTCCAAGAAACTACAACAACACATTCAATTTAAACTTGTCACTGGCTTCACATTATTCTTGCTCAGTTGCTCATCAAAGACCCTTTGAGACGCATTGGTTCAAGCGGCAACGAGGAAAAAGACATAAAGGACCATGTCTTTTTCAGGAGAATCGACTGGGAAAAAATTGAAAACAGAGAAGTTCAGCCTCCCTACAAGCCACCCATTGTACGTTCTGAGTCTCTTATAATCGGTGCTTGTGATGTTTTGTAAACAATCGATTACTTTATAAAAGCAGAGTTAAAATTATTTTTTTAACTTTAAAAACTCGTTTTCTATAGCAGCGCAATCAATCACGAAATCACAACGCAGAAGTCGCCTCGAGACGTGAGCAACTTCGACAAGGAGTTCACCACGGAGGCGCCCAAACTGACCCCTACCGACAAACTCTTCATCATGAACCTCGACCAGACAGAGTTCTTTGGCTTCTCGTATGTCAACCCGGAGTTCATAGTTACTGTTTGAAGGACTGAGGTTCCCTGAAGGGCTGTTGTAATTTTAAAAAAGTTAAAAGCGTAATGAGCTTTGAATGTTTAATGTAGTCATTTCGATAGAGTGTGAAGATTATAGAAAAACAGTTAAGACTAAAAAAAAGGTTTTCAAAGAAACAATATTTTATATATATTTTAAGTCTATCGAGACGTTTTTTGATCAAGATTTTAGTTAGAGAAGTAATTGAAGGAATAGTTTTCATGGCTTGAAGCAAGTAGGGAGTCAAAGTTATTCAGTCATAATTAAGTTTCCACAAAATATTTTTCCCAAATATTTTAAATCTTTTTAGATTTCGATGATATTTTAAACTTGTAACGGGGTTAAAGAATACTTAGCATAATGATACTTTCCAATGAGATTTATTTCTAATGTTTCTATATTATATATTCTTAATATTATTTATAAAATGTCACACTAGCAAATGCGTATAATGCATTCATCCATAATATAGATATGAGATTTTATAGCTCAAGTGGCTTGCAAAAGGCCCAGATGGGTTACGATCATAAAGAAAACATGATGAGGAAAAAGGTTTTAACAATTTTTTAATGAATTTTTTTCACATGTAAATATTTTTTCCTTGTAAAATGCTCAGTATTTTTAGTTTAAATAATTTTTTCAACGCTTGGACAATTCGGTGGCGTAATTTATTTTTCACATTATAAACTTTTTTCTCGAACAAAACAATCATCAAGTCAGTATTTCAATTTCAATATTTTGTTTTTGAATTTTAGAAATTTTTTTCTTCATTCTTTATTTTCTATCTTACCAAACCATCATTGTTTTATCCGAGTGATTCGATTGTGTTTGTGAGCAAAACAATGATTCCAATCTTACAATGAACTTAGAACTAAAGACGAATTTATCACAAAAACACATTCCAAAATAATTGAAAACATTTCGTAATACAATTCTAATTAAAACATTTTTACCGATAATTTATAAAGATTTTTGTAAACTCTGATTGAAAAAAATAATAACTTGTCTTTTTTAGGCAGTAAAATTTTCCACAAATTTTTATTTACACTTTTGATTTAAAGCCATCTTTGCTCTTAGATAATATTTCATCTTCTCTGCTAGGAGCCTTTTTTTTACCAAATTATTTCATTTATTGATGTAAAAATAAGAAATTATAACAAAAAAATAAAATCACGTAATAAAATGGATATTATAAAAATTGAATGTAAAAATAGATAATCACTTCTTGGTGTCATTTATTTATGGCGAATGCAGGTGCAATTATGATTAGAATAATTAGCAAACGCATATAATGCATTAATCCATTAGGCCCCTGTAGCAAGTGAAATTGCTTGATTTCCTAATGAAAAGCAATCCATCTTTTCCATACTTTAAAATTATTCACATTTGATCATTTACGTAAAAAGAGAAAAGAAAGAACACATGAATTGTTATTAACAATACAATAGTTTTGTTACGTTCAGTCTATATTTTGTTTAAACTTCTTTTAACATTTCATTGTTCTGTCATTTCTTCGGTATTTTAGTTTTTTCCTTTTCAAAGTCAACTACTCATACTTTCTATGAATGTAAGATTTTATTTGTTAAATTTGAAAAATTCTATACCCACAAAGATATTTTGACCATCATGCTCACTGCCATTCATCTTTTCATTTTCCTCTTCCGTGTTGAATAAATAAACTCATTTTTTGTTTTATTTAAATATATAAAATATTATAGTTCGGAAAAAATAGCCAATCAATATAAATAATAATATAAAAGAAAAAAATAGAATAAAAATAGTTAATCTATAATACTACATAAACAATGTAATAAATAATAAAAATAATATAAAGATGGATAATTATTAGATTATTAACTTAATAAACCATTAAATTCTAATCATAAAAAAGTTTCAAAGACACTATGTACACTTTAATTAAAAAACCTTTGTGGTAAAACGTCAATACAAACATAAAATATATGTAACAATGTTACATTTCAACATACATACATTCTAAAGAACCCATACATGCCATCATCATTGCAAACAACAGAGAGAAATCACAGGAATCCTTGCATCTCCTTCATGAAAGAGTCGTAAGCATCGTCAGTGCTTGCCTTTTGCGCCTGTTCTCCTACGTCCTTCTTGGCTTCTTTTGGCTCCGTATGTGCTACAACTGTGTGTGTGTGTGTTCATGTGTGTGTGCGTGTGTGTGTG